>OMLM01013126.1:0-13289 GCA_900302695.1 Helostoma temminkii | reverse complement strand
GGGACTGAGCTACTAAAAATGTTATAAAAAATATAAAAATATAAAAATCTAATTTTTAATTATTTATTATGGGTCAACTTATTATGTGAACGGAGTTGTTTAAAGTGACCAGCACACACAGAACTGTCCCCCAGCTCTGCCTTCTCCATTCAGGTGACATAGCCTTTAAGCCTCTTTTAGCTGATTGTATTGGCTTCTCATAACTCAGCTGTCAATAACCACATAGCAAGCTGTTTTCAGTGAAAAGGCCAATGTACACCACCTGCCCAAACCACTAAACAGCAGACAGGCTTAGACTAACATGATTTCTAGATGTATCGTTTGCTACCTATAGCCACATTCTTTCTTCCTCCAGTTCCAGGACCAAGCTATCAACCTGTGTTTTCATAGAGTAAAATGTCTCTCTTTATGATGCTGTTAGGACAGATAACAAACTCATTTCCCATTGTGACACAGTGGTGATGTTTTCTGTAATTTAGTAACTGAATCTTTAATTGGAATTCATCACTACTCGTTACTGAAGAAGGAAAGACAAGTCTAACGTGACTATCTAACAATGTTAACATGTGGCTGTGGCAGTATGTCCACTGTGACGCCTTTACCCTCTATCAGCAACATGAAACAGAGTAAGATGTGTGTTAGCAGCTTTGGCCTTGTCAAATCAAGCAACTGAACACAAATGAACACACATGTACACACCCTTTCACCTTTCACTCCATGTCTCCCTCCTGGGCTTCCACTCGTCGCCAGACACTGTGTGGAGTTGTTAATTAGCAGCACTATGAAGACACAGAGAAGATGGGGAGGGAGGAGGAGAAAATGTGTAGGGAACATACAGTTTCTGGTGGGGCAGTACTATTCTGTCTCATCAGTTGATTACCTGTCACGCTTTGCAGGAGGCCCTTTCTTAAGCCACTCGTACATTGCAAGTTCAAGGTGGGATTATTGTGGTGGGATTACAGTGATTAATGATCCACTATACCAACATGGGGAACCGATGAAGGAGAAACTGAATTTACACCGTGAATCAGACTAAAGTAAAATGAACTTCAGTCATTTAGAAGAAACACAGGGTCACTACAAAGTGCAAACACTTGGGTAAAGGCATTTGAAAAGACATGGTAAGCTATGTTTTGGTAGCCTAGCGTAAGCACTCGTGTTAACTACTCATTAACCTGAATCCAACCTTACCCAAACTGTAACCTTTGGCCTGAGAGCTTGTTTTGGATTTCACTGGCCTTTTAGTGTCTGTTATTGTTACGTGGCCAGCATTTGCAAAAAAAAAAGTTGTTCTTTTTAACTTTCCTATGTAAGGAAAGTTAACTTGGTCATCAGCTTTTCCTCCAGTTCTTAAAGTCGTAAACTGATCACTTCGCTTTCCGCTGGAATCAACACGCTCCTGACCGGCTCTCGCCCGGCTGTTGCTGCATAGATGTCATATAGATGTGATTCTGTTTAATAAGCCAGGCTCTATGTTAATGTCACGTTAATGGCAAAAGGCAGAAGAAAGTGCTGATGGGATAGTTTAGCCTCACTACCATTAGTGTCACTAAAACCTTGGCAAGTTAGCGCTCAAAAGTCGTTAGCCATCGGGCTAATAATTAGAGTTTTGGGTTTGCTTTTTTGTTGATTTTGGAAAGACAAAAATATACCAAGTATCACCTCATACAAATCAGTATGGCATCTGAAGAAACTCTATGCTTGACAAGTCTGTCGCACTTACTTATGGGTACTCAGTTGTACTCATGTTTAGTTCACTGTTCATTCGGGGATTTAGTGGACTATCACTTGACTGTACATGGCCTTTTTGTAGGACTTTGGAGCTTTTAGATGAAAGAGCACCACAAACATGGTGGATCAATAATCCCAGAGTCCCAGTGACAAAATAGTCAAAGTTATTGAAGGAAAAATACTGTATTTCAGCTTCTGATGGACCGAGAAAAGACAACAGACGTGTTGAAACATGCTGTGAGGAGGCGAGGAGGAGTCGAAGGTGGAGACTGCGTGATCAGAAGTGATAAATTGAAAGGAAAAAATGAGACAGGCAAATGAGAGGGTTGGATAAAAATAAAAGAAAAACAGGAAGAACAGGTGAGCTCTGTATATACACAATCCCAGCAGTCTTTCTATCTCAGAAGGGGATGCACGGGCAAACAACCGTGTCCACAGGGAGAATGTGGACAAGGAGAATGAGAAGCATGAAGAGGAGGTGGAAGGATGAACAAAGCGAGCCAAGATGTAAACAGGCGTGGGCCAGAGACCAGAGGAGAAGAGAAGCTGATGCATCCGGAGCCACTCTATAAATACCACTTGAGAGGAGGAGTGGATGATGGAAAGATGATGGAGACAGGATGATGGAAAGAGGAAGAACAGAAGCAGGAGAGAAAGGAAAACAAGACATAGATGTACGTGGATGTCAGGAACAGTGACAGTCTGTTTATAAAAGACTAAGGTTTTTCTGATATAAACAACAATGATATGTGTGGAAAGAAAACCTAAAATCTCTTCACAGTCCTGCTGGAGTCTGTGTGGTGTGAGAAACTAATGAAAAGAGGTAAGGAAGGGAACGAGAAGGGTAACAGATGGGCGCTTAACCAAATGCAAACATCTTCTTTGTTTTCTTGTTTGACTTCCCTGATGCTCTCCATGACGACTTTTACATATTTTCTCCTTCCACAGTCAAAAGGCTATAAAATGGCACTAACGTCACAAAAATAACGTACGCAGATGGCCAGTGTGTATTCATCTATAAGGCAGGAATTTCTCAAACAATCTGGTCAATCCTCCTCCTCCTGGCTTGATGGGGTTTGATTCCCTGCTGTCATTCTTTCCATGATCCTTTGTTAAAGCCACACATCCTTGTATTCCTGTAGTCTCAGCTCAGAGAAAATGACAGGTGAATAAAAGAAATTGAAATAAACTTCTGTGCTTTCATTTAGCTTTCAAGTCTAGCTTGATCAGGAGAAGGCTGGATGTTATACGGTTCTGTGCAGCACCAACACATTTTCCCCAAACCAATTTGCACTTACGGAGTATCACGTCACATTATGTCGCATTCACATATGGACATCCACACAAACAGTTTCAAAAGGCTGGATTAGTTACAGCTGCTATGAGGCCTGGTTCTGAACCCCTGTGCCCCTGTGGAGCTTGACAGATTCATTTTGACCTTATGAACCCTGGCATAATCTAAAATGACTGAACATATCTCTTCAAAAACAACCCAAACAGCAACAACAGGTCCAACTAGGTTCCTTTTGTTATTCATCCATTAGGCACTGATGGATCAAGAATCATGGAGACTGATGGATGTGTTGTTTGCACATTCAAATGTTTCCTTCATTATCCTGTGCTCCAGAGTAGCTCAATAAGTCTGCCGGTTATAATGTCTGGTTTGATTTGGCTTGATCATATTTGAAGTCTGTTTCATCCACACTCAAAATGGGGGCAATGGTAAACAGTTAAAATGGCATTAATTGGCTGCACAATGTGTATTTGTAAAAAATTGAATCTCTGAGGGGTTTGTAGGTTTGAAGAAGGTACAACGGTATTATTATTATGTTTAATTTAGTGGTTATATTTTATGCTAGTGTTTCATTGATACAAAGATTATATGATTCTGAATTAAGAAGTGCACATACATGTTATAATGCCTTTTAACGCAACATCTTCTTGAGACTAAAAAGACTTGTGTGAGCTCCAGTGTGTTTAAAGCCTCCCTTTCCCCATCCCACTCTGTACTGATTGGCCAGCTTGTTGTCCTCCTGTGGGACAAACTGTGGCCAACTGGAACAGCACTCAAAAGCTAGCCCAAAAGCTGTCTGTGAACTGTAACTGTGTCCATCATTGTGTTATGGTTTGGTGAAAAATAATCAAAATGAATTGCCGAAAAAAACAACCTGCAAGACATGTCACCCCCTGCACTGCAAACACTCATACTAGCACCAGCAGTGAACGTAGCTGTTGCAGCTAACCTGAAAGAGTGGGCCTAACAGTGTAGTTGTTGGATGTACATGGCCAGTTATAGATTTCAACACTGATTAAAATCAACCGGTGCAACATTTTAAAGAAAATTCTTAAAAACAAAACAAACAACAACAACAAAAAACCCTGTCTATAACATGAGGACCTGATTTCACTAAACTATATATGTAACATCAGAACAAATATAACTTTTTAAAATAAGCAGACTGATGTCGCCTTGTTCAACAACAGCTCAGCTGAATCCTTCACATCACCTCAGACTACAGCAGTCCATCCACACAGTGCCTCGCTGCTGATGACTATTCTTATTGATGTTGTGAGTGTTTTACTCACATTTATAGAGTAGAGTGCTTTTTTGGCATGGCCTCCTCATTGTGTGTGTGTCCTCATATCTGTGCGTCTATCATTTGTTCTCCCTCATCTATATATCTATTCTTTCCTTTCCATTTATAGCCCTCTTAACTCTTTCTACATTTCCTGTATTTCTTTTCCTCTCAGACCTCCCTCTCTCGTATCCTTGTTGACGTTCACCATATTGGACACTGTTTTACATACGTAGCATATAAAGCCTCTGACCTCACACACCCTGTGGATGACATATAAGCCCTGACTCTAGTTGATGGAGTTGTTGGGAAGTAATTATGGGAGACCTCTAATCCCCTCATTTTATGCTAGCGGCCCCAGCGAGCAGCATGTTTCACTCCTACAGTAGTTTCATAGACTCTATGCCCTTCTCTCCCTAGTTCATTACACGTCAACTAGCCCTTCACCTGCAGAACCTTAACCCTGGTCTGTGAGTCAACCCTAGCGACGTCTTCCAGCAGCTAATATTAACTCAAAGCCTTGGTGTGAGAGGAGTAGTAAACCAGAAGAAACTCTCACATACTGACTGACAGCTAAGGGTTTTGTCAGTCTCAAATAAAATGCGGAGATATTTTGAGAAAATTACATTAAAATGAAAACAAATTCAAAATAGTGAATGAGGACACTAAAATAAAATATGTCAATTTTCACACATTTCCCTAACCCTAACCGCTATCTATCTGTGTCCTCAGGTCCATCATCTGCTGAGATAAACAGGTTGGCAATCCACCATTTTTGTCTGCAAACAGATTCTAATGGATCTCAGTTGCAGTATTAGAGAGATGTTTTTGGTGAAGGGAAGTGTAAGAATAGTTGGTGTATGGCTACTGTGGTGGGCCCATATTGGCAAAAGTGCAGGGTCAGTAACGCAACCTGTCAACTCTTCATGACATATCATGAGCTCAAAGCATGTTTGCACAGTAGTCGTTGTCCTGTTATACGCTATGTTATTTAAATAAGCACACAGAGAAACTCTATGAACAATGTT
The DNA here is from genome assembly GCA_900302695.1 of Helostoma temminkii. Classification (NCBI taxonomy): domain Eukaryota; kingdom Metazoa; phylum Chordata; class Actinopteri; order Anabantiformes; family Helostomatidae; genus Helostoma; species Helostoma temminkii. Next base: position 7,954 of record OMLM01013126.1, on the reverse strand, counting down.
ACCAAAAGATACAAATTAGAGTTGTATTATATAATCCCATCACCTCCACTGACCACAAACACAGACAGAGATGGAAGCCGATACAGAGAGATTTAGAGAGACTCGTCAGCCCGAGTGGAATGGATTCTCATTAAACTTTAATGCTGGGGAATGTCTGACAGCACTAAAGAAGCTACTCACCAAGGCTCACCCACGTCTTTCACCCTCAACCTAGAGTCCCACCCAGTGAACCACCATATCTTCCCAGTGTGTGTGTGTGTGTGTGTGTGTGTGTGTGTGTGTGTGTGTGTGTGTGTGTGTGTGTGTGAAAAACCATATCTCTGTCACACGTTGTCCTTTCTGTCTGTGCTACCGTAGCCAATGATTAACCAGATCACAAATCAGCACAGCTGTATCAACACAAGGCTGTTTCCCAAATTACACAAGAAGGTAAAGGCAAAGATAGCTCAATGGCTTAATGAAATGTGTTCTTTTACAAAAGATCAGAAGTTATTGTGATCAGTTATTTCCTTGGTCAGTGATCTAGTCCCTCGCACAGTGATAGTGATGTTTGATAAAGTAACATAAATATGGATACATTCTGTATTAAACCTATTGCTCTGTCTGTTCTCTATGTGTCAGTGAGATAGATGAGTAGAAAAAAGCTTTTGGAATGAGATGCACTCTTAATACTATATAATGCAACCAATGCACTCTTTTGGTTTCAAGCTTTCCACAAGATTGTTGAACCTGACTGCAGAGATTTGTTCCCACTGAGCCACAGACCAAACTTTATAAGGTCATTATAGGAGGTTGCCATGGTTTGGATGTACAAATATTTGGGAACCACAAGTCCAAACAGCCCAGCATCATAAGAATTATGACTGCACTCCACATTTCTGAAACATTCACTCTACAGTGTATCCTGTGCCAACGTTCACCATCAATACAGGAAATAGTGTGTGTATCATATCTGACTCAAGTTGGAAAGTGGAGTTCACATTCCACCATGATCTGACATTAGTGTTGCTCTTTGAGGTGTTCTGAAGTGGGACCACATAGTTTCTCTGACTTGTACCAAGACTTTTGTTGCCCAGAATAAACCATCCTGTTTTTACTATAATCTACTTCTTACTTTTAACCAAGCAGTTGCCATGTGAAGATACATTAGAAAGAAATAATTTTAGCAAAATATTGTCTCCGAACATGAGCTGGGGTTTACAGAAGCTGTGTGTCAGTTCAGCAGCCACATCCTCTGAAGGACACGTTCTGCAAAGTCACTGGTGCACAAAGAATCTTGGGATAGCCTTGGCCACAGGGAAAGAATTCAGCATTTCTCAACTGCATCTGAAGGATCCTCTGAAATGGGACCGCCTCGTCACGACGCTGGATGTAATTGGTCTATAAATGCAGCATTCAAAGGATACGACCCTTAAATTGAGACACAGCCACAAACATCCATTGACGGTGTCTGTTAAGATCATCCTTATTTGTTCACATACTGTTGTCAGCATAATGTATTGTGACTCTATTGTACCATTTTATGTCCTGGGATAAAATAATCACAACATTGTGTCTTTGTGGGACAAGATACATATTTTTTTGGGCCAGAGTTACTGCCATTTACTAGGACACACACAGGTGCACATGCATGCTGATGGATCACTGAGTGTGTTTCATTTGACAGTGAAAATCTGGAAGAAGCAAACACAACCAGCAGCTTTTTGACATATGGCAGAGATGACAGATGTGTAGACAAACTTAGGATCGCTCACATAAGCACAAATCATGTACGCACACACACGCACTGAGACAGGGTATTCTTCCAGGTGTTGCAGACACACCTGACTGCCTTTTCAGTTCTTTTAATTAAGAGCAAAGTATGACGATCCAATCCAGCACACTCCGAATACACACACAGACACATGCAGAGCACATGGATTCACACTTTCTCCAGCTGTCTGGGAAAAAAAGAGGAAGCTGTCTGCAAAGTCACCAGACAAACTGTACAGTAACAAAGGCATGCTGTCTTTTCAAGAGCGACCTTTCCTTCTGCAAGCTTTCACCCACAGGCTGAGAAAGCAGCAACACCATCTGGGTTCGTGTTGCAGTTTGTGTATTGATTCTCATAAGTACACACTCTCAGATGTGCAGACAGATGTGTGAAGGAGGGTAGGTGCGGATTTTGAATGTGTGTGAGCATATGACTGTGTGTGCTTGTAGGAGTGCACCCAATCAATAGTCAATACACATACACGGGCTTCATTATGTACATACAAACGCAAACATGCACATGGATAAAGCTCAGATGTTACAAAATGTAATTTGTAGAATTTAACAGTGAGGCAAAGCTGAAACAGGTTAACAAGGACAAAAAATGTGAATCAACGGCAGCCAGTGAACTGAATATTTAAATATTTCAGGAACCACTTCCAAGTGAGCTATTTTCAGAGCTGATACATAATTCAACATTAGCATTTTTCTCCCAGAAACCTTGAAACTCTTAAGTCTGCTATGGAAAAATATTTATCTTTCTATCTGCTGAAATAAAAACTCAGTTTAGTGGTCATCTTTTATTGTCTTAGAGAAAACATTTTGAAACTTGACAAAGCTGTTGCTGTGTTCGACTGGCTGCAGTGAGAACAAGATAAAATTATCCTGGGATGAAGATGAATGTCTGAAACAGGCTAAAAATACAACCTGCAAAAGCCAGTGACACATAGTCACATGGTTTTTATTCTACAGTGCCACAACTACAGTGTTTAAGATGTGTTTAAAACTCTTTTTATGCACTCACTATTATTATATTTATTATAAATACATGTACTGACTTATTATATATATATATTTACATTATGTATTTAATTTAACGATCAACTGAAACCAAATGGAAGGAATTCTCCCCCACAATGTCACAACAGGCAAAAACTTCTGTTTCTAACAAGGCCTAATGAACTGCAGGCTGGTCAAAGTGGTCAAGCCACCTTATTAAATCCACCATGTCCATCGTGTCCAAAAACCATGCTTCCCATAAAATGGTGAATGGAAAAAATTTGATCCATTCGGTCCAATATCATTTAGAAAGAATGGAAACCCCTTTCTGACACTAGAAAAGAAGAAGAAGAAACGTGAGGCGTGGGATAATTATGTTTGAACCTATTCGTGTCTTCCAGGAGCCAACAGGAAGTCAGTCAGCTGGGCGCTAGTGGACATTATCTATGGATCATCAGGGTAATTTTTATGACAGGAATGTGGAAGCTTGAGCTTTTCAGTGAATGCCACTCTGAGTAAGTTATGTAGAAGAGCATTGAGCACCATCTTGTAATGTAAACCCTTAGCGTTGCTCAATACAGAGTACACAAAGTGCGGATTCATCAATCAAACTCGACTTTAAACTGACTCTCTGGCACAGGAGGATGCAGATCGCTCAATGCACAACTGAGGCAGCAGAGTCCTGATCAAGAGCTCAGCTCTGATCTGCTCTAGTGTTTATATGTTATGTATAATGAACTACATCACATCTGTTTGTTGTCATTGTCACATTTTGATTATTTAAATGAACATACAGTATATGGGCCAAATTTGATTCACTCATTTTCAACAATGCCACTATTATCTCACACTTTCAAGCAGCTACTATTTTAGCCACTATCTACCACATATTCAAAAAATCTAATATCAAAGAAACTTAAAATGGCATCTAGTGACAGGACAACGATTGCAGTAGAAACGTGTGTGTGTGTGTTTTCCCATTGTCTGCCACTGTTGCTGAGTGGTGCAAAATGCATCATGGGATATTTACAAGCTGTTCACAAGTTACTTGCTAACTTGGCTACTTGGTGGTGGGCATTTAGCACAGAGTGGTGTATGAGAGGAGCAGCTTGCTCCTCAGCTATAACTGAGGCTGTTGACAGCAGGACTAAAGCACTAAGGTTGAGCTATAATGTTGTGTAGTGTGAGAGGGACCACAGATGATTTTACTGTGTCTTCAAGAAACCAAATACTTATATCAGAACATAAATCAAGCAATTTCTCCTACTAATGACAAACCAGCCCTTGGTTGACATTGTGACCAAAACTGACCTCCTGGTAAACAGTAGCAGCCACCTGATTGCCCTCAAGATGCACTTTGTAACCTGCAGCCCTGGGGAGCCCTGAAGAGAGATTAGAAGTGTGTGCACGTGTGTATGTGCACACACGCTCTTCCCATTCTTTGGGTCTCCAGCTCTCTTTGCATCACTCTAATCCTTAAAACCTCTAAATCCTCCCTCCTCTCCCTCCCTGGCCCTTGGTCCTGATTTCTTAATGTGCCCATTTAATGTCAGGACACAAAGTGGTCAATCTGCACCTGCACTGTGACGCAAATATACAGGAAGTATATAAACAATTTTCTATTTGTCACTAAATGAATAATACAAAAGAAATTAGTTCCACCAACTTCAACAACGGGTGTCTGGAAAAGTTGTGTTATGACAACTGAACTTCTTTTTGATATTATGTCAAGACTCACTATTCATCCAAGTAGCCTTCATTAACCCCTTCACCACCAAAACCACTCCAAATTTTTATTATTTTTTCTTTAATTATTTTTTTTCTTTCAGTGTTTCACTCCCTCCTCATTCCACGACAGCTCTCTTCTCCCTAACATCCTCTGGATTAACAAGTCAATGGAGGTTTAGCAAGTCAATGCAAAGAGTCTCTGAAGTCTACAGTGTATTGAACAGGGATCTCCTGCCAGAATACGAGACATGGACCTTAGTGAAGGAAGGACCAGGTGTTGACTTCTCATGACCCCATGAACAGAGCAAATTATTAGCCCAGAACCACAAATCATGAGTTTCTCTCATGCTGGACTCATGTCAGATGAAAGGTCCATATCACACTGCTGCAGGACTTTATCACTGCCAGCTGCTCAGGTCTCAAACAACACAGAGGCCTCACTGGACAGTGCTGACCAGGTGTAAGAGTGTGGAGCTGTGATCTGAGGTGGCCAAGCCTGATCCTCATGAGCCACAGCCATGACCTACCCACTGCTGATTACCTGGCTCAGGTGTGTTCAGCTAAAGAGAAGCTTTAAGTGGGTCTAAGGACCACAATGTTCATTTTGGATGTGAATGGTCACCTGGGAAAAAAAGCACTGTTAGTGTCCTGTCTTGAATTTAGAAACCTGCTATTTAGACTATTTTCATATCAGTTCGTTAATTTAAACTGGCAAAATACATATTTGTGTGATAGCAGAAAGCGAAACATTAAGAGAGCAACGTAAAAAAGTTTCGCAGAAACTCTAAAGATCCAAGCAGATGGTCCGACCGCCACCACGCATGTGAATTCAACGGTTGTCATCCCATGTGTATCGAGGGATTAAGGTGATCTGTCTGTGACAGTACCATCCATCAATCTCAGTATAATTCTCCAGTAATCCTAATGATTTTTGGCATCAGAACAGTTCTCTTCACAAACCTGTTGCACAATACTACACATATTGTAGATATTTGTAGTGACACTATTAAAATAGCTCAGGTATTTGGTTGAATGGCAGGTACCTCTTGTGCCACAGCAGAGTGTGTTTCTGCCCTAATACCAAACCAACCAAAAGCACAATGAAACACAATCTACACTACGGTGATACTGTGCATCTCATTCCACTGCAACTACACTTTTAAACCACAACACACAATTTACCACAATCCCTTGATTCATCACTCGGAATGGAAAAGTAATCACCTTCTGCATCTGGATGACTTGAACACTGGGGCCTGTGTTTTTCATTCTAAAGCTTGTGTAGCATGAAATATGAAACTTTGGTGTTGCTGATACAATTGTGCTAATTTTACCATGCTTTTTGTGCCTCTACCATGGAAAGTATTAAAATGAAACTACCTTCACCCTCTCCTTCTAACTAAAAAACTCCTCCAGATGACGCGACATCTTGAACTGATGATGTCACTTGGTGGCTTTTTCTACAGAGGTCATGGTCTTGGTCCACCGGCTCTTTCGGAACTCCTCCATTATGTGGCCACGCGTGAAAGTGCCTGTATCTTCTTTCCTTTCCTTTCTTCCTTTATACTTTGTGCCATGTTAAGTTTGAACCGGTGGTGTCAAAGGTACATGGTAATAATTTTCATGTGCATGTTATTCTATATAGCAGCTAAAGACCTAAATGTTAGTGATGGAGCTACATGTGTTAACCACATAGTCTTGCCCAGTAAACCTTATTCTGATTCTACACATCCTGCACAGAATAGCTCCTGAATGCATCACCGGTCTGCACTTGTCTGTCTCCTCTCATCAGCTATGAATTATACTGTGCTTTGCATAGTGATCTTGCACAATATACTGTAGTAAATATTAATCACAGCATCGCTGGCAGTTGTTTGAATGGTTTTCTAAAATCATATTTCTCCTTTGTCCGTGTTGTGCTGGTCCCATCAATGATTAGCCAGATGATGAAGCTATTATTGACTGAACCTGAGCCTGTGCCTCATGGAACATTAAATACATCACTTCCTCTCGAGGGGCCCAGAAAGCGGCTCTCACCCAGCTTCCCTTTAGGCTGCAGTCAGGAAATGAAAGCAGCCCATTAGAATCAGAGCCAGCCGGAGTGCGCCTGCAACCACAGCACACTGCCAGACACATGGCTCCCACGTGTTTCAGTGCAGGTGTGGATAGGACGGATTAGCATATACGTAGGACCAGCTCAGTGTAGGTTGCTCAGATTGATCATCTCTTGTGTCAAGCATCAAGCAGCGATGTAGGGAGATGGAGCACTCACACACAAAACTCGTGACAGAACACTGTGTGTCTCTAACATCTCATAGTGTTTACGCAGACGCTGAATTTCGAGTGATCTATAACATCTCTTGTTTTCACACGGGCCTCGCGTCTTCTGCACAGCCTGTGGCGTCCTTCTGGATCACTGCTTTTCCTTACACAGCTCACAGCATTTGATTTGGCTGCCATTTGATCAATATACAGAAGCTTTTCGATGTCTTCTAATGCATTTAATGTCTGTCTCGTGTCCGGTTCAGGCCTGCTAAGACTGCCAACCACACCCCATCTCCTTCTCCCCACCGAAGGGAGTCCAAATGATCGCACGCACGGCCTCGCCACCGTCCGTCTGTCGGGCTTAGAAGACGGCTTGTGTCGCTTCAGATCTATGAGCTCTAGTGTCATTGTCGCCTCCCCGTCGCCCCTACCGTCAAAGCGGTCTCTCTCTCTCTCTCTCACACACACGCACATTCACTCCTCGGTTCTAAAAATCTACACCGTTAAAGCCACTCCAGCCTGCATGCGTGCGTAAAGGAACACCAGCGCCGCGGCGGATGTGTGTGTAAACTGAGAGATGGGGTGCGATCCCCATTGATGAAAACGAGCGTGCGGAGGATGGAACATGCCATGATTCATCCCCAGCAACCCCCACCCACCATCTCCCCACTGTCACACCCCACCGTCACAGCTCTATCTGCAACTGTAACACGTTTGACCCTGTTTCGGGTCATCCCCACTCTGTCTGACTGTATGTGTTTTGTATTTCTACATCATGCTGCTCCCAGATGTTCAGACGATGGTGTTTGTTAGAAAACATCCTGCTGCTGTTGCTGCTCCGCTATTGTATCTTTATATCGGTGGGAGGGCACAGCACCGCTTCTTTAGGAAGCTGTAAGTGGAACATGATGGCAGAGCTGAGGAAAACGCGTCGTGTGTGATGGAGGAGTGGTGCTGAGACTGGTCGTTTCTGGTGACACCTTCCTACCTGCGTTCAAACTTCAGCGGAAAAGAAGAAAATGTGGCCCTTACTTTAGCATGGCTTGTTCTTTCTCCTCTTCCTCCTTTTGCCGAGCCATCACTGCCATGATGATCTTCCTCTCCTCCTCGGTGAGGTGGCTGAGATCCGGGAGATCCGGCATGGATGGCGGCACGGTGGGTGGGCGAGGGCCGCCCTGGGGCCCCACCGAGGCGGACATCTTTTCCACCA
>OMLM01013123.1:5816-26439 GCA_900302695.1 Helostoma temminkii | reverse complement strand
GGGAGTTTTTCTTAAATTATTTACATTTTATCATTTTGTTCAAAGAATATTCTTGTTAATGAAATCAACATTTTTGTACTTACTCCTGCCTATTAAGTTGCAAGCATCTGTTTTTATTAAGTTTTTCAGTGCCAAGAAGTGTAAATGTTGTTGACAATTAACTGTCAATAACAATTTTTTCTATAATTGTTGGGATGAGATGGATGCATTAATTGGAGGACAATGTAAATTGTGATTTTAGATTTGTCCTTGTGTATTTTTGGATGAAATTATCATGTATGGATCTACAGTATATACTGTGTTTTTATCACTATTTTATATTTTATAGTATTTTGTATTGATTAAAATTAATATTGTATTATATTTTTGAAAATAAATTGTATAAATCAATCTATAAATGCAGGAAACAACCTGGGGATATTCATCTGATGAAGGGGCTAAAAAACAAACAAGAGAAATGTGAGCATGATCAAAATACTATGCACAAAAACGCATTTATTAGACTTATTTACCAAAGACACTAGCAAACAACTATAACAAAATTGTTTCATTAAAGGGTTTGTAGTGGGAGGATTTACATAAACAGCATATGGCAGTTGGATAGTTTTGTTTGTTCTTGACTATTTACAGTGTGCATTGTTTAAGGTGTGCTGTCTTTCGGTCCTTTCCATCAATCCATTAGTCTATATCTTGTGCCAAGATCTACACATTCATATATTCATGTAAAATCAGAACATGGACTTCCACCAAATAACTACTCAGGAATCTGAGTCATCACACTCAGGTTGATAAATACTGGCATACAACACATCCAACAATATGTAACATCTCAGCCACAGGTGTCAATAGTGAGCTTTAAAAGTCTGCATGTTTCAGTTCTAGTCAAACAACACACGTTACACTGCAGGTAATTGTACTAATAAATTCCTCCTCTGTGGCTTCAGCAATGATCACTGACTGTGGTTACATGGTTCATTTGCCACAAGCTTTTAAAATAAAATACAAGCCTTAAATAAAACGAGTGGAACATGCTGTTTAACCTGTGGTGAGCACTTATTACCATTATTGATCCACTGAAGTGGTCCCATATAGAGACAAGCTGATCATTTTCCTTCAGACCTCTTGCTCTGCAGTCACATGCTCTACCACTGAGCTGTACTCTTTGTTCCACTTTGTTAGAGTTTTGTTTTTTTCTTCAGTAATTGTGTAACTTCACCTAGTACAATATGAAAAATTCTCTTACCAAATTATTTGATAACATGTTTACATGTCTTTTATATGTTTGCCCATTAGGCATAATGCTGTCCACATCATATTTTCTTCTTCAACAGTCGTAAAAACTAATGAAAGGCCTTTTTAGTTAAGCTTGAAATGATGCCTTAAAGGATGCTTTCAACCTCTTTAATTTATTACAATTACTGATATTCCAAAAATGTTGATCTCCCAATAATTTGACTCACTCATCATTGATATAATTACTGAGCTGAAGGCATATAACACTGTCACTGTTCTAGGAGTAATTAAAGTAATGCATTTACAAAGAATTACGATAAAATGGTTTAAAGTGTAAAATGCTTAGAGGAGCATCTGTGCTTCAGGTAAAGCTATCACAAATATAATATAACTTTTTCTAGGTACAGAAAAAAACATTTGTGCGACAAGTTGTCCGTACTAATGTACATAGTGTAATATAACATAGCATGGAGGAGATAAAGGAATACAAAGTCTCTGCTTTAGTCCTTTAACCTTAAACAAAGACTATTTGTTATATTTTGGTCAGTGAATGAACACTGTTTAATCAGAGTCGGCTGTGTCTGCGGACACTTTTGTTTAGGATACACTGAACCAAAAACATTCATTTTCTCACTGTGTAAACAGAGAGGAGACGCCAGAAGCAGCTAGAGTCAAAGATGGGACCTTCTGGCCTGATGTCAAATGTTTAGCCAATGAGTTATGTCAGTGCCTATATCTGCCTCTATAGAAATCACAAGTCTAAATGTCTCCACTCAGTGCAACATCCCAATTTTATGGCTGTTGCTCTTTAAATATTTGCTCTGCATGCATAGTTTACAGTAACAGCTTCTCCTCTAGACCCTGGCTCTGTGTATAAAGTATGCAGTCAGAGTAAAATGGTTCAGTTACTGGTAGGATATGCAACTTAAATGCCTTATTAAATGGTGTTTTTACTGTCACAATGTTGAAACAGGACGCTGAGGAAGGACATAACACTAATAGCCACCCATCAGGCTACAACTCTGAAAGAGAGACATTTCAGTAATGGCCTGAGTGGAACCATATTGTAAAAAAAACAGACAAGAATACAACTGACAACTCTGTCACTCAAGCCTCCTTTGATTTGTCCATGGATGATAAACTGACATGAGCTAAATTAGCTTGGCTTGTGCAGACAGGCTGAAGGATTATGGAAGTTTAATAAACCCAATCTCCTCTATTCATCTTTGAACAGTCTGTTTTATGACAGATGGATAAATATATTTTTTGAAGGCTGCATATGCACCCCACTGTGGAAGTTGGTTAAAGTGGTCAAACAATGCTTCATTTAGGGTTTATATTTTATCCTAGGGCTCCACTGATACAAGATGATATGGTTTTTATGTTAAAAATCAGCAAATACATATTATAATCCCTCTTTACGCAACAGCTCCACTGGCCTTGAGATGAAAAGACTAATTTGAGCTCTTCCCCCGCCCCACTGTTCTGATTGGCCAGTCCTTGGAAAACTTCCAGGGGGCGAACTTACCCCAAAACACCTCATCTTTCACCACGTTGAATACTGTCTCAATAAACTGTAGAGAAAGATGTCTGCCTCACATGAAAGCATAAACACTATGCACATTTTTTGTAAGCCTACAGTCCAAACAAAGCTAACAGTATTACAGTTTCCATGCAATGTAGATCAAATTGATAAAACACAATATTTGTCCAAAGAATTTATTATGATGTGAAATGGCACTGCCTTCGTGTTATGTCTTACAGACACAAAGTTCTCCTTCACAAAAATGAGTTGCATACACCAATATAGTCTATTCTCTGTTTGATTGGAGCATGGATGTACGTCTACTGTATCATTTTTGTAGCTCTAGCTTTGTAAATTGAGTGTGCTGTATTGTAACACACGGACCAACTGTTGGCATTATAACGTTATTCATGAGCCATATAATAAAATCACTGATACCAAACAACATGTCAGGTACATATTTTAACTTACTTAACTTAGAAATGAAAACGGCAGTTCACTTGAACTCAGTGTTCATCTGAACTGTCACAGTCAGTTTCTCTCACCTGGCGTTTCAACATTTCAGGGAAACCTGAAATTCCACTCCATTCTACACTGTGTAGGGGACAGAGGCTTTGGGAAGCAGCTGTGTTCTGCAGTTTTTTTTAAACAGGCTTGCTTACTGAAATAATGTGAAATAATGTGAAACTGACAAATGTAACAATAAATAATAATGTACGGAAAATTAACTAATGAAAATCAGACACTGCTTTTGAATCGTGGTTCAACAGAAACATTTTAAAAACAAACTAATGAAACTGGCCTGGACAAAAATGATGGTTCCCCTAACCTAATATTTTATTGCACAACTTTTTCAGACAATCGCTGCAATCATCTTGTACCACTACAGATGTTCAATGGGATTTAGATCTGGCTCTAATCAGGCCAATAGTTCATTGTTTTGTTCTTAGCCATTGGGTGTTTTTAGCTGTGTATTGGGTCATTATCCTGTCCTGGCCTGTGACTGAAACCAAGCTTTCTGACACTGGGCAGCACATTTCGCTCCAGAATGCCTTGATAGTCTTGAAATTTCATTGTACCCTGCACAGATTCAAGACACCCTGTGCCAGATGCAGCAAAGCAGCACCAGAACATAACCGAGCCTCCTCCATGTTTCACAGTAGGTAACGTGTTCTTTTCTTTTTATGCTTCATTTCTGTGTCTGTGAACATCGAGCTGATGTGACCTGCCAAAAGGTTCCACTTTTGTCTCATCTGTCCAAAGGACGTTCTCCCAGAAGCATTGTGGCTTGTCAGTATGCATTTTGGCAAATTGCAGTCTTGCTTTTTTATGATTTTCTTTCAGCAGTGGAGTCCTCCTCAGTCATCTTCCATTAAGTACACTTTGGCTCAAACAGTGACAGTGCAATCTGACATTGATGTACCTTGACCTTGGAGTTCACCTCTAATCTCAGTGAAAGTTGTCTTAGGCTCTTTGGTTACCATTTACATTATTTGTCTTCGGTGTCTCTTCAATTTCAATTTTCCTTGTCCAGAAATGTTGGCTACAGTCCCATGGACCTTATGAATAATATGTATGTAGTCACAGGAACATCAAGCTGCTTGGAGATGGTTTTATAGCCTTTACCTTTAACATGTTTGTCCAAAACTTTTCTTTCTAATCTCCTGAAATAGCTCTCTACTTAGCTTTCTGTGGTCCATGTTCAGTGTGGTACACACCATGATACCAAACAGCACAGTGACTACTTCTCACCCTCTAAATAGACAGACTGACTGATTACAAGTTTGAAGACACATGTGATGCTAATAACAGGACACACTTTAGTTTAACATGTCCCTATGGTCAAATTATTTTTTGTTTTTTAAAATGCTCTGTCTGATTTTTAGTTATTAGTTATTTTCAGTTCATTTTTATTTAAAATTATTTTGTCAGTATCACATTATTTCAGTACCAACAACTTCCATGTCTGTACTAGCATTTAGCAGACTGTGCTATAAGAGCTCCAGGTGAAGTAGAAGAAGTTACTTCTGTAACTCAGCCCTTTGGTCTGGTGTGGTGTGCCCTGGCAGCTGGAGGCTCGGAGCTGACGGTGGATCAGGAAGCAGCACTGTGGCTGTGCTTCTATGCAAATCAGCCTCTGGTCAGCTCCACCCCCAGATGCTCACAGTCTTGTGAGTTGACAGTCTTTATAATGCTGCATTGAAGACAAATACAAATAGCTTTATTGTAGATCAGTGTAAATGTTGACCTGAGCTCTCTGACATTTGTGTTCACTTTTTTACAGGCTCAAACATAACTTGCACTTTTTAAACTGCTGGTAAACACTTACAGCCAAACAGAGAGAGACATTATATCCAGCATGGGCACAATGCCTAGCTATACCTAATCCTATAAGCAACAAGCTGTGATGCACTGTGTGTTCTTACAGCTGTCAATCAAAGCTACCATTAAAATTGGCAGCAGTTTATGCTGCAGAAGGTCTTTTGTGGGATCAGACCAGATGCGCTCTCTTTCACTCCCCACCCACCCTCAGTGAGCTTTGGACACCCACAACTCTATTGCTGGTTCACTGGTCCTTCCTTGCACCACTTTGGTAGGTACTGTCTCTTATATACAGAGCATGCCCCTTAAGACCGACTGACCCAGTGGTCTAGCCAGCACAAGCTGGCACTTACCAAAGATGCTTAGATTTAGTTTTATTTAGTTCCCCATTAGCAGCCGTACATGAAAGCAATTCATCCGGCAGACCATAGGGAAAAGTCCTGACAACAAATTCACCATTAAAGTTTGGCACAAATTATTCACAAATACAAGCAAAACAAGCACATGGAAATGTAATCCTTATAGTCTTACGTCCTATACATCAACTTCATTAAGTCACTGCTTACTTGCTGTCTAATACATCAGATCTTTGACAGGTGCTACTGTAACAAGATAATCAATGTTGCTAATTTCCCCTTGTCAGTGGATTTAATGATGTGTGGTGTATGTGTGTGTGTCCACAAAGGCAGCATAACTTTGGTGGTTGATGATTTTTTTTCTTTTTAAATAAGCATAACTGTTAACATCAGCACAAACGCCATCCTTAGATATAGTGCAGTTGTCTATAAATATAGGTGTAGCTTAAAAAATTGCTTTGTAAACTGACCACATCAAAAGGCAATTATTCAAGGTCATTACCTTGAGAAATGTGTTAATATACATTTTTCATTTATAAATGACAAAACTATGACAGTTGCAAATTAAAGCAGAAGCAGCAGAAGATTTTGAGAGACATGAAATGAATTTAAAGAGGATTTACACTCTGTGATTTCTCAGTGCATGATCTGTGAAATTTGTTGATAGCAAGTCGTCCGCTCAGAAGCGGGAGATAAGAAAAGAGCCTGAGAAAGCATGCAGTCCTAATTTGAGCAACCGCTGGTGTGGATTTGGACAATATCAAATTAACATCTTTCATTGATCGTACCATTGCATGATTATGACTCCATGAGAGCACATAAGGGAGGGAACTGAGTGACAGAGTGCGGAAGGGGTATGAGTATGAAGGGGGGCATTATGACGATGTGTCCATATTTCTGCAAGCAACAACTACAGTATATGTGGCTGCCATAAAACACTAGAAAGGCCTAAAGCTACTAATTATTTTGAATATTTTTGTTTTCATCACACCTTTCATAGCCTCTCATGACTTTTCTTACACATCTCTGTTCAAAATCTTTTTTTGGCAGGTCTTCTCCCAGATCCACTGGCATTCATAACATGGATCATGTTGGGCATCAATTATTTGTTATACTTTGAGATACTGGACTTATGAAACCAGTAAACTAAATTACTACCAATGCCAACTCTTCTGGTAATTAGCACTAAACACTAGATACAGCTCAGGATGATTGAATGCCTATTGTGCAGGTGCCTGTTCTGATCTTAAGCAAATATATACTGTAATTTCTTCTTACTTACTGGTCAGCATATTCATTTTAGACTCACTAACTGCGAGTACTGTGAGAAATTTATTGTTGCTTATGGCCAGAAAAGGGTAACTTTACCCTGCTGCTTATATGGTAAAAATGTTCTCTTTTTTAAAAATTAGGTTTTTATGGAATTTGAAAATTTATAGAGGTTGAAAATTCCTCATTCTCAATTCAATTCAATGCTTGTTTTTCCAATTAGCTAGGAAATTCCTGTCTCCAAAGGCTAAAATGTGGTACCTTCATTCATCCATCCAAGACCTGAATACTAATTGCTACCCATATTTTTTTCTGAACGTCCTGTCCTGTATTGCTGGTCACTGATGGCCAGAGGTATCACAGAGTCAGTGGGTTGAGTATCATTTACTTCTAAAATCCCTGCACTTCCCCACCCTCTGGATCAGTGTCTGTCTGTCCCAGACTTCCCCTCCCTTCATCTCTCCAAGGGACATTCAAATCCCACCACCTCCTCTTCACCCTCATCATCACCACACAAAAAACACACCCATCCCCACCCACAATCATGACCCAGTTTGGAGGGATGAGGGGTAAGTGAGGACCATTGTGAGTACCACAGGGAGAGAGTCAAGATGCTCAGCCTCCCTCTTGCCTCTCCCTTTCAAGAGGAAGAGCTCACACTTGGTTAAACACAAACACTGAGGCTTTCATGAGACATCGGCCGCGAAGATGTGTCTTTTGTTTTGAGGTTTTTTGTTTTTGAGATGCCGTTGTTGATTTTAGGTCAGGGCTATTTGATGTCAGTTGAGGTTAAGGTATATCTAAAGGAGGGAAATGAGATGGGGAGACAGAGATGAGGGGCCTCAGGTTGAAAGGCAAAGGACACAGTACCTGGCATCTGGGAAGGAAGGAGTAGAGTGAGTATGCTGCTTCATTACTTTACTTTGCTGCTTGTGTGTTGTCTGCATGTGCTTGTTTTTATCTTTTTTTGACAAAAGAAATAATTTCTAATTTTTAACTGACCAAAGATATTTCCCAGATCAGGTCCTAAACACTTTTCTTGCGTATTCTCTATTGATAATGCAAAAAGTTGCGTATATTTTTTTTTATCCGTGTGAAGCTGAACAAATCTGAGTGTGTGCACAGATGCACACAGAGAGTCTGCTTCTGCCTCAGAGATTCTTCCTGTAACATATGGAACTGGTTTACCATTGTGTTTCTTCCCTTTGGACACCGTTAATGAGGGAATTTTTGTTTAGTTTCCCATGAACACAGAGTGCAGCGCTCCTTAAAAAAACACCTCCCTCCTGCAAAATGAAGAAGAACAATTCTTTCATCCATCTCAGCAAAGGTTTCCTCATCATTCCTCTTCCAGGCTGCGGTTCAAGTTCGACCAAACAACAAATTGTTCAGCAGTTTCTATTTTTATCTCTCTCTAGTAGGTTTTCCGTTTTGAATTCCTTTATGTCTTCCGCTACATGTATCATGATCCAGAGGCCCAGACTGGGGTACACTGTCTACTCAACCCTTTGGAATTTATAGTTTATTTGTGCTTCATGTGGGTGATCAATCTGCAAGTAAGTTTCCTGCCTGTGTTTGAGTCTGCATAAATACACACACCATACATTCTATGAAACGGATGTGATTAACAGCTCTGATAACCTTCTGTGGGTGACCTGAGCTTAATGCAAACTTACTCTTGGCATGCTTGTGTTTAATCACTTCAGGGACTCTTTAGAACAAAGTAGCAGCTCAGAAAAAGGCAGACAACCCGAAAATTATGATAAGAAATCCATTTTTAGCTATCCTGGGGTTGTGGTGATTTAAATATCTCTGAGTGGCTAACAAAAGAGCTTATCCGGCCCCTTCAGAGTAGGAGAAGGGGAACCACAATATAGGAAATCCTCTGTGCTTTTTAAGCTGAGTATTTGCCAGCAGTTGATTCTCCGCAGCCCTATTATAGTGGTTATCTCTACTTATATTGTGAATTAATGTGAAGGCCGGTGATATCTTTATGACATACATTTGTTAGTTTTATATTGGGTCTCTCATTATCAAAACAGCCCTGATTTAACCCACATATGACGGTCCAGGGGGTTATCATGGACAGATGTCTGGCTAGCTACTGTGTGAGCAGATTAGTTTGATCTGTGCAGCCTGTATGGGACAAGGTGGAGGCTCTGAAGGGCATCAGTGAAGCTTGAGGATGCCGCTGATAAAACTGAGGGAGAGAGCCGTGTGGCAGTGCCCCTCGAACACTGAAAAACCAGCCATAACAAAAACACTCAGAGGTCTCAATCCTTACGGTCATAAGTTTCATTATGGCTTTTAATATTTTTTTAGACATGTATCCATACATACTTTGATTTTTGAAAAAGTCTTATGTCTACACGAACACAATAGATGATAATTGTTCCTGAATTTCCATTAAATCATAGTTAATTATTAACTACGTTGTCCATTTTTTAACAAAGGTGTTTCTTTTATGTGATTCAGCTTTACAAAGTTGAAAAATTACAGCTCCACAAACGCCGCAGCCCTTTGTTGTGCTTGACTTTCATCTGAATCTTTTTCAGTTCAGTTGTTATTGAGGATTGTTGTTAATATAAAATATAAACCAGTGACTCCATACAAATAGAGCAACCACTGAAATGAACTTCCCTTAGTTCAGTGTTTTTGTTCTCTTTCTCTTGCTGGCTTGCCTTTCTTACTTTGCCTCACTGTTCAAAAAATATTACTTTGATACTAAAGAATGTTAAATCATTTTATCTAAACCATTTTTCTGGGAATGCAGAAGGTTTGAGTTAACAAATGTGACATTTGTTTGGTGACCGTTTATATAGCCTGCTTGTCTCTGTGACAAATTGCAAAACAAGGACGTGATGAGACTAGTAACAGTACAACAATATATATATGTTAAGTAATTAATTAATCAACAAGAACATAATAACCTGTCACACAGTCTTTCTTTTTTATATTAAGCATATTCATATTACATTGAGTGTTCATGAATAGATGCTTTGTGCCATTATGAAGATGGGAACGATATTTCTCAGTTGAGATACAGCGGGGAAAGCAGAAATACTACAAGCCATTAAAAGTTGCCACCGACAGCAATTAATTGTAACTGCATAAAAGCAGAAAAATCCAAATGAGGAGTGTCCTAAAGGCAGCCATCCAGCTGCAGAGAAGCAGGATCAGGAGCTGAATCAATCCTGGCTAAAGAAAGCGCTGAGGGTTTCTTGGATGTCCTCTGAGATCTTTTACAATCAGTTTAAAAACACTTAGAGAGATCTAACTGATAATAAGTATGATGACGAAAACTCTTTACCTAAAGTCTTTACTCACAGTCATATTATGAAGAGCAAAACATACATCTCTGCTGTGAGCTGACTGATGGATTGAGACCACTGCATCTGTACGAGCGTTTGTCTACAAATTAGCGTTGTGTGAGATCAACAGAGAAGCAGAGACAAAGTAATGCTAAAAATATTTAGGAAATGAGCCAATAATTTAATACCATCTACATTACGTTTGCTGCACATTGCATTTATGGGCAACAGTTTTACATAGTAGAGCAATACATTTAATTTGACTTTATTGTAGGAAACCGTCTACTCAACCCTTTGGTAGCATACTTAACGTGATTACAGTAAATGTTCTGCTTTATAAATCAAAGCTTCCATATGTAATTTATAGACAAACAGTTTAGAGGCAGAGAGAGAACATAGAAAAATCTACTCAATAATAGTTTATGAATTAGTTTGTCAGCAGTCCAACATAGAGACTTTTCTATTATATATATATTTTAATACTGTATATAAAGTATATTTATTTCTAATGTTTTCATGCTAGATTAAGCAATAAAAACAGAAGTACAGATCATACAGAAGTACTAATGAATTTTTAGGCAGGATTAAAATGTCAAACATCAGAAATGTTTGTTCAAAACTAAAAGATAAAACATTTATTCAAACTTATATGTACACCTAAATTTACAAAAATACAAAAATGTTTTGGACTGTAAGAGAGAAAATAAATTCTTCAAACTTAAAGTTTGTCTTATTATGCAGCTAATTAGGTTAGTAACTATCAGTTTTATGTAAAATATGATGTTTAACTTTAGCACTTGTGGGTAAAGTGCATAGGTTAGTACTTATGGAGTCAGGCGTTATACACAGAAAACTGTGACCTGTTGCTGTGTGAAATACCTCTGATGATGCATGCAGTTACAGCACTTCTCCCAGTTACACAATTGCCCCATCCTCCCGCAGCTGTCCCGTGCACAGGTCGTGGTTTATCCTGTGGTAGGCTGATTCCCCCGGTGTCACTCTCAAGGCCCGGGCCCTCCAGCCGGAACACTGTGTCCACATGATGAGTCAGTATGGTGAATAAGGAGTAACTCAGCCAACCCCAGTTCCTCATAGTCATGCTGTTGTATCATTGTGGCTCTACACTGCATGTTTTTGAAGGCTGCTGCACGTGTGTTTGTCTGTTTGTGCACTCCTTCTGGATGCAAATCTCTGTTGATCCTAAGAAATAAAAGCCAGGAGGAAGAGGAGGAGATCCTGCGGTGATGCTAAGTGTAATTGTAACTGAGTGTTGCTGACCATGAAGATATGATGGGACTTCACAACTTAGGAATTTATCTTGCCGACCTTTGACATTGCACTGTTATGCTAGGGCTTTGTCATGAACTCATTTCAGAGAGACTGATAGTTTGATGACCTGCCATGACTTTTTAGTTGTATGTATTCTCCTTTCAAAGCTCATTATTAGATATTATTAATTTCACTGTTGAGTTACACTTGAGGGTTTTCTGCTTGTGATTGTTTCCTCTTGTATGACTTATCAATTTGCTGTTAGCTCTTTATATCAGAGTAACAGACAGAAAGGCTGCTACTGTGTCGATGTGGTGCTGTTTGTGAGGCTGACTCACCCTAGTAACTTAATGCACAGAGTCAGCTTCTTACCCGTAACTGCCCCACTAGCTCACAAAGACATAAATTGGATGAGAAAGCAAAATGCCAGGTTATATGTGACTGTGGAAGCATTCATATTAAACTCTATTGTGTTTCTGGGCTGGAGCGTCTCTTCTGGTCAGGAGGGAGTGTAACAGTTCACATAGGACCAGGCAGATTTTTTCCCTTAATAAGTAAAATCATTTAAAAACTACATTTTGTATTCACTATACTACTATGTATTTGAAAAATGAGGTAGGGGGAAATACTTTCTTCACAGAAACTTGCTTTGGATAAAACCGTCTGCCAAAAGACTAAATGTAAATGTAAGTGTGCTATGAAGTTTTTCTTCTTCCTGCAAATGTGTAAATACTGTTTTAAAAGTCTTCGGCTAACAAGTACATAAATGCTTTGTTAAATCATTCCCACATAGCTATTTGCGTGGTCGTGCTTGATGAAACATTGTGACATTAAAAACCCCTTTGACCCCAGTCACTGGTAAAACACTGCTGAATCCTAGAGAAAACCCCAACATAACAACTAAACCAGAATACAGTATATAACTTTTTTATTAGTTTTTTAGAAATTGGCCCCACAATGCGTTAAAGCACTAATATTTTACATATATTTTAAGAAATGAAGTGAAAATGAAACTGTGTTGTCTCTCAGCTGATCTATTTCATTCATGTTTCTGGGTTACATACATGCCTTCTGTTGTTAATTGCAGTAAGACTGAGACTTTGTTTTTGATATGGACTAGTGACATTTATAAAAAAGAGGAGGCCCAAGTGCAAGTTCTCATTTCAAATGAATATAGAAGCAAGCCACAGAGAAGCCCACTGCAGCCACACGCCAGGCAGAGTATGGTGCAGCCCAAGCTAAGCTGCCATGTAATAGCCTAGCTGTTGTTAGATACTGTTTTTATTACTTTACTGTCTTTTCATCAAAACAGACATGACTAAGTACACACATCTTCTAGAAAACAACAATAGACGTTGGTATAAAATCCGAATCGTAGGTCAATAGATTCTCAACCTCGTCACTTAACATTATAGCTAATGACTCAGGTCTGGATACTGTGAGCTGTAGAGAGAGTTGTAGAGATTGCCCAAGTCAGATGCATTCTCACATGGGGAGAAACTCTGCTTATTTTTAGCAAAAGGCAAGAGTGTCTGTGTAGAGTATATGAGAGGAGTGACATGACACACCATACAGTACTGCTCACAGGACAAAGTCCAGGTAACCTTCCAGGCCTTTGTGTTCTCACATGCAGCTTACTTAGGTAATGTCTAGATATGTTCGCCTCTGTTGTCTTCCAGTGCATGTGACAAAGCAGCTTATGTCACTGCAGTAATGACGCTGACTGACGCTTTTGAGCTAAGAGCTATTGCTTTGCACATTAGACAGGCCATGGAGGCATACGTGGTGAGTTGTATAATTGCAGAAGGACAGGACATAAGGGGCAAAACACAGAGTAGTGGCCATAGTCTTGAATCAACGAAAAACATCTGAAATCAGTTATAGGAGTTATAGGTCTTTTAACGTGGAGAAGTACTGTCAACCCTCTGAGGTGTTCAATAGCTTTTGAGCAAAGCTTGCTCTACTAATCAGTCAGAGAATTTGAATTATTTCTACTTCATTAGTAAGTTTTGGAGCTCGGTAGAGGGAAAGCTGGGCAGCTGATTTTAGTCTCATGCTCAAGTTATATTTTGTAGCTTTTAATATAGAGGAAATTGAAAAAGATTATGCACAAGGAATGTAGAATATTTTCCAGATTTCCCAGAAGAACACAAAGCCTTGGAATTAAATATTAAAGATACAGTTTAAAAGAAAATTATAATTAAATCTGTATGTGTTCATTGATTAATTATGTAAAAAATAAATTTATCTCATGATTTATAGCCAGAGTACAGAGCGTGTTCATGTGATGGGTGAAAAAGTCAGATAAAATGTCAAAATAAAGTCAGATATCAGACAAAAAACTTTTAGTTTACTCTTATTTTAGATATATGGAATTTTAGATGATGGAAATGTTAAATACCAGGCGTTATACAGTATATTTAAACATGCTAAAAAAAACAATAATTCACTACATCAGAAATATCCAGAAAGCTTGTAATCACAACATTAATAGATAAATACAGTGAACGGGAAAAGGTACTGTAATCATAAACCAAAACCATGAAACAGCAGAAGTAGCTTCTACATTATGTTACATCAAGCTGTTTAACTTTTGTGAGCGAGTGAATCTGGATATTAATAGCTAAAGGACAACTGTGCAACAAAGTAAGAGTTATGTAAAACACTGAAATGATGTAATGCAAGAAAACTCTGACAGAGCTCGACCATGGAAGGACACTGCTATGACTGTGTGTGCTTGTGGCAGCCTCACTGCTCTGGCCATGTGCTGCTTACTCACAGTAAGAACTCAACGAGGACTTTACTGATTTGTCTGACTGCAGGATCGTACACAGTTTGGGCCATTGTACACACAGATAGTGGGCTGTGTGTGTACACATTGAGCATTCCTGACATTTACCTCCTGTATCCCAGGCATGTCCTTATATGGTCAGTGTGATCATTACTCAACACCAAACATTCCCACCCTCTCTGCTCTAACTGGAGACACAAAGCAGAGTCCTGGGAACTCCTGCTCATGTCCTCTAGCTAAATTTTCTCTCTCATTTCTGCTCCAAATCGCTCATACTAAGCTCTCAACCTGCTTGGTAAGGATATCGTCCCTGGAAGCCCTTTAAACCTAAACCTAAGCTAGTATTCATGGTTGGATTTTCCCCTCAGTCTAGCTGACAATAAGCCATGCGCTATTGCGGCTTCATGAGGGAGAAAGTTCTGTGGAGGTGTCATACTCATCCCCCTAAAGCCGCCCTGAGGGACAACAGTGTTTGGGTTCAGCTCCAATGCTTGAGCTAATGTGGGTCTGCTGTCTGACTCCTGCTCCAATGGTTTGTGCCCAGCCACCTGCTGATTCTGCTGGTTTGGAAGGACTGCCTGGAGCCCAGACCTAACCTACATAGGCAACATGTCCCTCTTCCTAAAATGTGCTCACATGCACATACACACATTCACAAGCACAGCACAGCACAATGTCATTTACCTCCCAACCAGAACAAACCAGTGGAGTTAATACAATCCTGAAAACTGCACCTCACCCAGAAGAAGACTCACTAAGAGGATTTATTTCTTCAAAAAGAGATAGGCTGTCAAATAGTGTGTGCGAGTGTGTATTTGGCGATGGCAAATTCCCTATTTGGATTATTTTGCCTCTTTCTCAGTGCTGCTTGATGGTAATTTTTAATACCGATATCCTCTTTCCATCCATGCTTGGTCTTCTAATTCCCTAAAAAGCCCAAACTTGACAGTGACCTTACTGAGCTCTGAATTCAGTGTGTGTGTTAAGCGGCAGGAAGCAACAGATCAAATAAAGCATTTATTGATTGCCTGAGCTCAGAGAGAAACTCTCTTATTAATTAATGCAATTAATATGTCACCCCTTTTACATCATTCCATTAAACCTGCAAATTTTCAAGTGTTAATAGGCAAATTCTCACAAATCTTACTTGGTTTGGTCACATTTTTGCCAGGATTTGTTGTGAACTGATGTTTTTTTCATTTCTCTCCCTTGTATATTCCCCTTTCTCTCTCTTTACTTTCTCCAGAGTCTGTGAACAGGTGAGAGAGGGACACTGTCTGCCCCACTGTCCAGCGACACAATGAGCTGGAGCTTCCTCACGCGGCTGCTGGAGGAGATCCACAACCACTCCACCTTCGTGGGGAAGCTGTGGCTCACCGTGCTCATCGTCTTCCGCATTGTTCTCACTGCCGTTGGGGGAGAGTCCATCTACTACGACGAACAGAGCAAGTTTGTCTGCAACTCGGGTCAGCCGGGTTGTGAGAATGTGTGTTACGACGCTTTTGCCCCTTTATCTCATGTACGCTTCTGGGTTTTCCAGATCATTTTGGTAGCAATGCCTTCTCTAATGTACATGGGTTATGCTGTAAACAAGATTGCGCGGTTAGACGAAATCAAAGGAGGAGGTGGATCTGCTGCTGTTAGAACAGGAGGAGGGGGCTACACACACAGGAAGCCCAGGAAAATCTGTTTTGGAGCACGACAGCACCGGGGTATTGAGGAGACTGAGGAGGACCAGGAGGATGATCCCATGATCTATGAGGTGCCAGAGATTGAACCCCCGAAAAGGCCACGGGATCCACTTCAACCTACACCCAGACCCAAAGTTCGGCATGATGGGCGCAAGCGCATTAGAGACGAGGGGCTGATGCGTGTCTACATTTTGCAACTGGTGACTCGTACAGTGCTAGAAGCAGGATTCCTTGCAGGCCAGTACTTGCTGTATGGGTTCCGTGTCACTCCAGTGTTTGTGTGCTCAGGAAAACCTTGTCCCCACAGTGTTGACTGTTTTGTCTCACGCCCTACAGAAAAGACCATCTTCCTGCGTATCATGTATGGTGTCACTGTTCTCTGCCTCACGCTCAATGTCTGGGAAATGCTTCATTTGGGGATTGGTTCCATCTGCGACATTCTTCGCCGTCGTCGCTGCCCACCTCAAGAGGACGAGTACCAGTTGGGCTTGTTGGGCACCAGTGGGGGGGTTGAGGGCTCTGTAGGGGGGACAGGGCCAGAGGCGGGTTCTGACGGAGGAGTAGGTGGGGATGGGGCTGCTGATTATGTGGGTTACCCTTTCTCATGGAACACCCCATCAGCTCCACCTGGTTACAACATTGTAGTCAAACCTGAGCAGATGCCCTACACAGACCTTAGCAATGCTAAAATGGCATGCAAGCAGAACCGTGCAAACATTGCTCAAGAGGAGCAGCAGCAATTTGGTAGCAATGAAGATAACTTTCCCACTGGAGGAGAGGCTCGTGTGGCTCTGAACAAAGACATGATCCAGCAGGCTCACGAGCAACTGGAGGCAGCCATCCAGGCCTACAGTCAACAGCACCGTGCAGAGGAGCAGCTTGGGGACAACCAGGACGACAAGCCTGAAAGTAACATCATCCAGGCCCAACCTCAACCACAGCCGCAGCCTCAGAAAGAGCGCAAACACAGATTCAAACATGGGAAAGGAGGCAGCAGTGGAGGAGGCAGCAGCAGCAACAGTAGCAGCAGCAAATCAGGAGAGGGAAAGCCATCTGTATGGATTTGACTCCAGAAAAAGTTACACATATTGAAGCCATTAGAGACTGGAGGACAAGCTGTTGCAAATTTTATTGGATATTTATACACCATTGTGCCTTAAAGAATCCTGCAAGCTGGAGAAGATGTAAGGTGTGTAAAAAACATGATGTTGCAGCTGACAATTTGTATTGTCTAGGCTATCGTTAACTTGAAATGTCACACCAACACAAAGTGTATTGGGGTTCAGTCTGATGTGTTACATGTCTAATTCCCCTCAAGTCATAGAGAATTTTTGACCTCTGTTGTCTTCCCATTCATCCTTTCTTAGGGATTTGAGCTTTGGAAAATTACTGCATGATAATGAGTTCTGTTGCAAATCAGATTGATCCTAGATTTGGCTTAGCTCATTTTCTGTCCGCTCCTCTGCAAAGACACTGACTCCGTTAATGCATTGGCATCCTAATTCTTGGAACATTAAAATACAGTGACATCAAAATGAAGTATCATCACATTACAAAGGCAAAGGGGTGCCATGTCATCAGTATGCCCTGGCAAGAAAACAAATTGCTTTATATTGTTACTGTTAAGATATAATGAATGCCATTACTATGTAAATTTGAGACAGTGGCAGTGCCTAAAGAAGTAACCTTATAATGCAGTGAAAACATCAGCTTCCTGAAGGCTGTGTCCTGTCATATTCTGCGTTGGCTTTCTCTCCAGCATCAATCACAGTGTAATGTCTCTGTGACTTTGCTTTCGACCGTGTGTTTGTATATTCCCTGTGTTTTGAAAACAGTGCTACACCAGCTGCTACTCAGGAGCAAATGAGTAGAGCAGGTGTCTTTTTAGCTGGAATACATCGCAGATTAAGAGAAATGTTCTTTTCAACAAGGTGCATAAGTAATCTAGTTTTTATACCTTAATCTCCAACCTGTCAGTTTGTCTCTGGCTTTTCACAGCTTCCAAACAAGGCTGTTCAGTGTTTCACTGTTGTTTCATCTGCCTTGTAATTGACTGCCCCCTTTTGGGCATTCTTTATTGTGGAGTAGATACCAGTTGCTAGTACAAACTGCATCTAGCAACACATTAACCAGCTGTAGTGTTCCTTTTCTATTGACCAGCCTTGTGTTAGTTACAGGTCTTCCCAGTGCTACAGGTTTGGTGGTAAACAATGCACAAGGCTGCAATATCATCATCTTTTAAAAGAAAAGGTTTAAAGCCATTACTATAATATAGTGAGACCAAACACTGTTTGTGTGACGCAAGTGTCAGTGCCAAGATTTTCAAGCTGGGCTGCTATAGAGTCTGGTTGGCTATAGTTTTGGAATACTGTGGCCATGCTACTCTTACTGTGGAATATGCCTACATGAGACCAACCCTTTTATAAAAGCCATTTGTTTTTTGTATAAAATATGTGTATTGCTATTTGGAGTGTTATTTAAAATAGAAAACTCCAAAATGGAGTCATTTTTTATGTTCATGTCAGTGTTTTATATGAAAATAATGACAATTTTGTAAATGAAAGAAAAAGAAAACAAGTCCTTTACATGCATATTAATGGTTAATGTGTTCTAAATTGCCTTCCAATTGTAAAAAAAAAAAAAAAAAAAAGGTAAATATGGCATAGTATATTTTTATAAAAGCTACAGTGACTTAATGATGAAAAAAGCCTGACTTTTCCTTGTATGTTATACTATCGGTATTTAATGTCGGTGGCAACCTTCTGGGCTGTTTTTTAATCAACAGTGTTACTCATTTCCCAACATTGTTCTGTGTAAGGAGACAAACTGGCTGTTAGAATCCGCTGGGAAAAGGACAAAGTGTTTATTATTCCTTAACAAAAACACGGTGTACAGTGCAACAGTGTGCCAGATCTGAAAGACTCTCTCTCACTTCTCTGTTCAGCAGCAGGCATCACATTTATCCAACAGCCACAGCCAGCAGCATACACACATAAATCACCAGAAGTACTTCATGCAGCCACTATCCAGAGGAGTGACTGACTCTGGCTTTGCTGATGCTGCTGATCCCAACAAGCCACTGGTCATTTACTGAGCTTTATCCAACCGGAGCCAGTTTCTTTCCCCTAGAGGCCAATCAGCTCTCATTAAATCATTAAATTCCACCCTAGTAAACAAAGTTTATCAACTAAATTATTTACTGTGGTTTGATAAGAATGAACAAAATCCTGTATAAATGAATGACAGGCAGCTGGTAATACATTTCGGAGCCAGTTGAAACCACCAGAGGGCGACTCCAGTCAGGGGACTGAGTGCTTGGGTGATTGTGCAAAAAGGTGCCAGTGGGGTACTCAAAAATACCTGCATGACTGGTATGATTCTAGATTATGTGGCTCAGACTCATCTGATTTTAGGGCAAAGCAAGGCATTAGTGCAGGTTTTCACATCAAAAGAAGAATTCCATGCCCTTTAAAAAAATGTGTCATGAAAATGTTTACAGGGAACAGAAACACAGTACTGAAAGTGTGGTGGGTTTTCTGTTTACAGTGTAGCAAAACAATACAATAAATGGTGTTTCAGAGCAGCAATATGCATTTGAGCGCCCACGCATTTAAGGTTGAAGAGACACTTTGGAACAGAAAGAATACCTGGCAACAAATGGACTAATAAGTAAAAGATAAACATATTCTTCAATAGTGCAGGTCCATTTATTAAATCAGCAATGTTCGAACAATGGTTTTGTCAATTACATATATTCCTTTGTGATTTATCTCTGTACTGTATATTAACACAGTCAGAGAATCAAACCTGGTTGCATAAGATGAAGTCTTTTTGTGGGTCTATTCATCAGGGATACCACAATGTCCACCCTCAGCATTTGTCTGTCTGTGTAAGACGTGTCTGTGTTCAGAAGATAGACTGCAACAAGGCTGCATTGTTTCTTTACATATTTCCACGTGGGATGTGACAATAAAACGAGTGGTATTACCAGTACAAAATCAGATTCATACATGTATTTGTGTGGTTGCGTGTTTTTATAAACTTTTGTAAAATGTACATCTCTTTGAGTGCCATTCTAGTATCCCCTGGCCAAGATTTTTTTCATATTCTTTGATGAATACAGTTGATTTGCATGTGAAAAGACCTATTTTCCTACATAAAATAAATCATAAATGCATATTGAATTAAGTCTCTGCATCTTTTGTTTTGGCAGCAGAAGAAAAAAATCTGGAAATAAAGGGCTTCCCACTCTTGATTGTCATGACTTTGATTGATGGGGAGAAGGGGGTCTCTGTAGTCCTATCAGGAGAATTACAGTCACACAAGCTGATGCTGTGTCACTGGCAGCAAAAACAGAGGAAATCAATGAGAAGTCACTTTAGTTCATGTCATTTTGGCGGTTCATTTGGTGACAGGTGAACTTCTGCTTGTGATGAGAGAACATCTGAGTCTTTGAGGATTTAAGTTTCATAATCGCTTAATATTTGCTTAGACTGAACCATAAAAAAATCTCATAAATTTAAAATATGAAGATGAACATACAGTACAAAAGTAACAAAAGTAAAAAAGGGACCCATGAATTAATTATTTGCTTTGACAATAAGACAATAAGATTACTACACATTTCTTGTATGTTAGTGTGGTCTTTCTATCAGACAAAGGAGAGGCAATAATGGTGGGGAAATCACAGGCCTGGTTCATAATAGCTAAACAGTAAAAGTAGATAAATGCATAAAAAATTAATAAGTGAATAAATACACAGATAAAGTGCCAGACCAATCCCCCCGAAACAACCCGATCCCTGGACAACAGTGTTTTTCTTTTTACCCTCACACATTCAGTGTTGTGATAAACTA
>OMLM01013120.1:0-14192 GCA_900302695.1 Helostoma temminkii | reverse complement strand
GTCTAGACTTCGCTGGAAATTGAGCGAGACGGTATGAGGACATCGGGGGTGGTGGGGAACCGATAGGGCTGATGGTCATGTGATCTCGGTGAACGGAGATCCATGCGGAGTCTGCAGGGGAAAGAGAGGAGTGAGAAAGAGAGAGGACGGGGCAGAGAGAAGGTGAGGGAGAAGAGAAAAGGCAAAGAAAAGAATAATCAAGAGCGATGTACGGAATGGGGGCGAGAGAAAGGAGATGTAACTGAGCAAAAACAGAAATAAGGTAACGGATGACAGAGAAAGACAGGAGAGATGGTGACAGGCAAAAGATTTAAAGTTGGCTAGAATGGCTGGACGTAGGTGTTGTAAGGTGGGCAGGAGGAGGAGAGTGCAGGATGCTGGAGGAGAGTGAGGGATAGGGGAGCAGGTTGAGAGGAGAGGTAGGAGACAGAGGACAGGCAGTCAGGTGAGGGTTAGTGACGGTGACAGACCACAGACGACACAAGACATTTTCCTAAATACTTGGACTCGTGCTTCGCTGCTGCCCCACCCAACAGAAAATATGGAAATGTGGCACTGTTGAACAGGATTTAGAGCTGGAGAGGATCCACCTCCTCTCATTCTTTTAATTTAGCCTCAGCTGAAGTTATATTTTCCCTCCAGCCAGCTGCTTTGCTCCATATCTGAATGGTAAATTACACCTCAGCCGAACTGCTGAGATAAGCGACTCTCTAAATCCCTGATAACAAGGACATGTGCAACACTGTGAGGGTTAGAAGGAAGGAAGTGCCTCTTTCCATTCACACTAGAATTTGTTCCATCATCTGGCTGAAATAGATTTCACACCAGTAGAACAAACCTCAGGTGTGTTCTTATCAGGCTTGTACTCACTTTGAGGCAGGCGGAGTTTGGAGCATGCACATTGGGGGACTGGCTCTCTTTTGAGGAAAAAGCAGGACAAAAGATTCAGGTAAGAGACAAGGGGTGTGTATGTCAGCCCCTCTTTTGTGAGCACAGCCGTGCCTCACATGCACCCCTGCCCCTTACCTGAGGGCCACTTAACTTTTCGAGTGGACTCTCCACACAAGGCAGCGTCACCATGGGCATGCCCAATACAGACTCTGGGCGCTGGGGCCGTGGTGGAGGAGGACTGGGCTGCAGCTGCTGGAAGTTGTTAATCACACAAGTCACCTGGAAACAGAAACCAGGCGTTAAAGAGGAGAAAATAAATGTAGGACTAATATTCAAAAAGTACAGGTTATATTTCAGTAAGAAGCATTCAGATCAAAAAAGTCAAAAACTCTCAAATACGTTTAGTTAAATTATTACACAGATTTAACAAGCATCTGGGCCTGAATGGAGTCGATCTGACCTCTGGCCACATGGATTGCTTGTGTAGGTATAGTTCACCTGAGACCCTGTTTACACGTTTTTAGGTGCAACTTGGGTGACCGGATTGCATATGGACAACCAAGACATGTCCACACACATGTATCTATAAGGTGTCTAACACAACACCTATGTTCATATTTGGCATGGCGTCATGGATCACGATTTCACAAAACAGACACTATGTCCTGAACTGATGATCATATTTTCCAGGATATTGTCCAAGACAAGTCAGGATGTGTTAGTGAAATCTGGTCAAATGTACCCCGGACTGCAAGTGGATCAATCTGTCCTGGTGACTCTCCACTTGTGAAACATGTCATGCCAATGCCACCTTTCAGGCCTCATCTCACCAAAAACACAGCAATGGCCCCTCCAGTGAAGAATCCTGCCAGGACATCAGCCCAATGGTTGCGGTACTCAGCCACCCTAATCACACCTACGAGCATGGCCAGACAGAGCAGGGTGAGGCTGATGGTGGGCTTGGTGAGCCGTGTGCCTTTGGTCTTGAACACCAGTGTCACGTACATCTGCAGAGAGGAGTAAGGAAGACAGAGGAAACAATACAAAACACATTAACCTGCAGTGAAGTCGTGGAGGTGGGTTTCCATCCAAATTAAGCTCAGATTTGGACAAAGTGTTGAGAAAATCTAGTAGTTATTTTCTTCTTCTGTGATGATTGGTTTGTGGAGAGCAGCTGGTGGAGCTAATTTCTGTACGTCTCTGCGCCATTAAAGAAAACTACTAAACAAGATGACATAATTAAAAGAGTTCCAGTCTAAACCGGCTTAATTGACCTGTCAAGGTAAGCTGTGTTACATTAGGACAGAACCAGGCTAACTGTGTAGGTGCAAAGCTAAGCTAAGCTACGCCAAGCAGCTTCTACCGATAGCATGTTTACAATAAAGCTGTTCCTTTAATCGGTAATTTTCAGAAAGCAACAGGCCAGTATGCTAAAGAATCAAAGAATCAAGAAGCACAAATATCCATCACATCCAACCCACCACTGTGTACATGGCAGAGTAGATGCTGAGCGCTGCGTCTTTCGATGGGAAGGATTTACGCGCAGACATGACGATCAGTGGGTTGCCTGTGCAGGCGCGGCGTTCTGTGATGTACTGCATGGTGGACTGGCAGCCTAAAGCCGTGTAGTTTGGTCTGCAGGCGGACAGGAAGTGAGGTGTCTGGTTTCCTGTCACCACCTGGCCGGCGTTGGCGAAGATGGTGGTGGTGAACAGGCCAAAGGCATAGACACCTGAGGGAAGACAGTAGCAGGAGCATGGGAAAAACAGAAGTGCAGCATTCGTTGGTCATAAACCTTCATCTAAGTCATAAGTACAGACAAACACAGTGTACAAACAATTCTAGTCTTAAATGTTGTTGAACACATCCATCAAACATTCAAAGTGTTTGTGGGAAAATTCAACCAAACGAATTCATTTTATTAAGTATACTTAAGAATACTTCAAGTATAGTAAGTGTAATTCTAGTATACTTGCAAGTATACCAGTTTAATACTTCTTAGGACTAAATTAGCCACTTTATAAAAGTACTACAAATTAACCTTGATATATAGTGTTAGTTTACTTTCTAGTTTACTTCAGAATACTCTCTAGATGATCAAAATATTCCTTCTTCTCGGTTGATTAAAGTCACTTCTGAATAATTGTTAATAGTTTCCAGGCAGGACGATTCCTCCATGTTGATGAACTGAAGCTCAGCTGTGTCAATCATCAGTCTGTTGTTGTTGAAGCAAAGTTTTAATGGCAACTGACCGCTCACCCTTCTGACTGATGGTTCTAAGTTCATAGCTCAACTATTAATTACCGACCACACTGTTGGATTACTTGAATAACTAATTACCATGACATCCCTCACTTCTCCAGATGGTGATGTTCACTGCTCAGATAAAGTTTTCACACTGTCGAGATGAAACTGTTCAACCTTAGTTTCATCAGTCTGCTTGTTGGCAAACTTCACATGCACCATGACTCATGACCTCGGTTGTTCCATTAAGCCTTTATCTTGGAGCTTCTTTCTAACCTAACTGAGCTTCTGTGTGTTGCTCTCAGAGTCATCGGGGCTGGATGTCATCTTCAGGGAGCGTATCCACAAAACTGAGCTGCTTCCATGTACTGACAGCTAGTGAAACTGTGGGCTGACGAGTATCTAAACTATGTGAAATTATGGAACTCTTTCCAGCTCTAAGCATATCAATAATTAATGATGGTAATGTGTTGTGAGATTTCTTCAGTGTGAATCCTATTTTGAACTGTACCAAACATAAAAAGCACAGTTCCAAATTAATAATGTAGATGTTTTTTGTCCACATTAGAAATATAGTTTCTGCTTTCTCCTGCTCTCTCACCAGTAGATGATGAACGAGACACTGACAGATCTTTTTGTTTTCGTGTAGATTTCTGTGAAGGTGATGCAGTAAGAACTCACTGCTTGTGCCATCTCATCTTTCACATTAACAAAACAATAAACAGTTTACAGGTCAACAGGTTTGGTGCTATGTGCTCAGTTCATTTAATACAATTTTTCATGACAAATATATGTAGGAGATTTTATTATAACCCTGGGTGTCATTTTTTCTGTCTCCTGTACAGCTGAATATCCTTATTCTGAACCTTGTGCTCATCAACTCACTGTAGCTCAACCACACATCTCCAATCTGGTTTCATTAATTAGACTCTGGATTCACATACCTTTTCAATCTTACTGTGAATGTTTGAATGATGTAGCTCTGAACACATTTTAAGACAAATATGTAAATAAATGTAGATCATTCCCAAAGTTTCTGTTTCCAGCTCATTACACGTTTGGCACAAACCAATATCAAAACAGCACTGTGAGATAAAGCAGGTGATAATGAGTTTTTCCTCCTTAAAATAGCTTCAACACATTGTTATCAGCTGAGGTGTGAAATTGCAACAGAAGCCTTCACCTCAGCAGATTCGCTTAAAGATGTAAATTTGCAGGCTGCTTGGTATTCATAAGTTTGTTTCTGCCATGATCCTGAACATCTCACCACAAAGATTAAATGTCAGTTTATTATCCAGTTGACAGATGAACACACAGCTCTGAAGTGTACGAGGTCACGTTCTTACAGCTTCATCAGGTCGCGTCTCACCGCACACACAGAGAGAGAGGCTGGGTAACGGCACACTCACCTAGGAAGCGTATGATGCGTCTCAGCAGGGGGTTGAAGTAGCAGCAGTCTGCAGTGACAATGGTCTTTTCCTGGGTTCCAGCTGCCTTGGTGAAGAAGGCACACACCTCTCCAACAAGAATCTGAGCACAACAGAAGAGATGGTTGGAAACACTGAGTGACAGATTTGTGCCAGTTTTTATACAGACATCTGTTAGTACATCTGGTACTAGGTGTACTGTGGTACTGCAGCTCACTTACACACCCTGACACAGTGAGCTGCAGGCATGGCTTCAGGGGTGACACTGTTGGTTAAATTAGTGTCAACGTCAATGTTTATTCACCTTTGTAGAGAAAAACCTGTTGCAGACCCACAGAACAAATATGGTTTTTGGTCTTTACCCTATTGTGCTTAAGTTAAATCAATAAAAGCTGTGTGTTACATTTTATTATAACCAGTAGGAATGAAGGCAGGTCTGTGCAGCTGTCCTCACCTGCCAGTAAAGCCATTCTTACACATTCACTGGGACCCTGAGCTTATCTAGATGTATACAGTGGGATAAGGCAGACGTCTGAAGCTGCTGGTCCAGAGAATTCACCACAAGCAAGTGCACCAGAGGCAGCACCACCTGACATGAACAAGCTCTTGTTCTGTGCAGAACGATGTGACATTAACAAACTGTATATGAAGGTTTTTAACCAAGAAACAGACGCTGCTTCAGGTGACGTTCAGAAGAAGAAACAGGTTCAAGTAACTGAGTTATGTCAGTTGAAAGCAAATTTAGTTGATGTCACTATTAATAGTGACATCAACTAAAAAGTTAAATCAACTTAAATCAACTGACACAACTCAAGTACGTAGAACCTGTTGATTAGGTTTCACATTTTTGATGTTGAGTTTCTCTTAAAACGTTTCCTCGTGTCACAACATTCAAAATAATTCAATAAAAACAAAACATTTGCTTTTCATGGAACCTGAATATTGACTTTAATTCGTTTTATCAATTCTAATGATTAATTGTACTGACATAACATCATTCAGTTTCATGGAACCTGAACCTTGACTTTAATTAACAAAATCAATTAAAGGCAATTAAAGTTATATTTTTTGAGTGAAGGAGAAATGGATGCGATACAGAGAGTGGAGCTGTATCCGGGAAGAGGAAATAAAACCTACAGAGAGACGAGGATGGAAGTGCAGCAGAGACAAACCGAGGAAAATGATCACGTTTCACTCAAATTTTGTGCTTGGAAGCGTTTCCAAGTGGGACCAGTCGGTGCAGCAGTGCTGTGAAGTGCGTGCCCAGCTGAGTGCTTTGTTCCATTAGTGCAACACGACCCTGCTGGCTGTTCCATGGCAACACTCTACACACTAATACAAGCATGAAATCAAATCAGAGAAGTCAAGGACACAGCCAGGCCCTGGACGACTGTTCGTGTGGCAATTAGAAGACGCACAGTGTCTGTTTTCCACTGTGGACGCTTGGAGCAGGTATAAACCGCCAAATGTGGGATAATGGTTGTGTGATGCCACTCACGAGTGAGTTCTCTTAAACACTTAGCCCCATGCAAAGCTGCAAAGCAGTAGGTGGCGGGTCTTTTTAGAAGCATGTCGTAGAAGGACAACCCAGAAAACTGTGATTCACAGTGAGTCTGAAAGGATCTTAGTCATAGTCCACTAAACTTTCAAACTCAGCCTCCTCTGCTCCTCTGCTTTGAATTCCAGTTTAAGCTCAGTCTGTTTATTCAGCGACATGGCTGCATCTTCACCTGGACCTGTGGACCTTAAAGTGCAGTCACAGGAACATCGAGCTGCTGCAGACGATCTTACAGCCTCTACCTTTAACATGTTTGTCTATAATCTTCTTTCTAATCTTCTGAGACAACACTCTCCTTCCTGTGGTCCATGTTCAGTGTGGTACACACCATGATACCAAACAGCACAGTGACTACTGTTCACCCTCTGAACAGACAGACTGATTAGTTTGAAGACACCTGTGATGCTGATTCCAGGACACACTTCAGTTTAACTTGTCCCTGTGGTCACATTATTTTCAGTCTTTTCTAGGTGAACCATGATTTTTGTCCAGGTCAGTTTCATTAGTTTGTTTCTTAAAATTCTTCTGTTTAACCACAATTCAAAAGCAAATCTGATTTTCATTAGTTCATTTTCAGTAAATTATAATTTATTACTTTTTCTTTCTTTACCAACAATTTTGTCCACATCTGTAGTGGGGCAGGTTACTGTACTTCAGGTTCACAGAAATGTCATGTTCCTGTATTTAATCTTAGCAACTTGTGAACTTTATCTACAGACTGCAAAAACAAACTCTGAGCCACATCTCCCCGTCACTTCTAGAACAACATCTATGCTCTTCAGGAGGAGAACAGGACAGTTTATTAAAGATCAAGTGGGAAAGTGGGAGCAGGACTTTACAGCAGGCATTTGAAGAGTAAGAAGGTAGACAGGTGAAGGGGCTTCTGTTGTTAATACTGCAGGAATGAATGAATTCATGCATGGACACTGTAAATAATGTAGTTCATTACTTCGAACAACGTTAAAATGCCCTCTCTCCACACTCCACCTCATCCCTCCTCTTCCTCCACACTGACTTCAAGGATTCACAGTTAAATACGACGAGGTTGTCGCTGCAGTTTAGAGACGAGCGGATTATAATTCTTCAAAATTAAATTGCTCATCCGCTCACACAGTGTGACGCACGCAGAAGCGTATTGTTCGAGGACACGCAGTGATTTAGGTCGTAATGTGTCACAGCAGGATGAGCCTGAAGATTGTAGAAAAGAGGAAGCAGACACGTATCACATGAGCACCCACGTGCAGAATAAAAGAGAAGAGTGATGGAGTGAATCTTTAATGCTGACATGAGATGTGATTAAGTGTGTGCGTGTGCGTGTGTGTGTGTGTGTGTGTGTGTCAATGAGTCAGCCCTGGGCTCTTTTTATGAATTCATGTCTATATGAAGACAATAAGTGGGGAGGTTTAGTCAGAGTGTGAGATGAATGAAGAGGACTGTGCAGATGACAGTTGTGATTAATAGTAAAATTAATAATTGGAAAAAAGTTAGTGCTTTACTGGCGACTGCTTTTTGTTGGAAGAAACACAGTGTGAGGGCAGAGAAGCAGAAGACGCAGCCTGTCCTGTTCTCATCGTGTGGTAACGATGTCAATAAAGCTGTGAAGGACAAATCATCTTGGAATCGGCCTGAATGACAGAACTGCAGCTCAGCAGCAAGATGCAGATTGATTTCTTTAGCGCTGAGCTCTGCATTAGAGATGAAACTGAGACAGAGTGGGCTGTGATGTGACCATACTGCAAGAAGCACAGAGTCTGAGTTACTGTAGAAATCTACTAAAACTGAGATCTGTGCACATGTTTTCAGGTCTTCAAGTCTGGAAAACAGCTTCTATAGAACTATGACTGTGTGAATGTCTGTCAGCACCTTTGATTGATTGATTTTGATTTATTTAAACAAATTCAGAACAGCTGCCCTCTGTGTGCAGACCGTCATAACAGTACAGCACTGGAGTAAATGTTGAACAATAAAACCCAAACAATCAGATTCACGTGAAACAACAGAGAGAGAAAGTGTGTCTTCGCTGCTGCTAGTTGAACTGAAGCAGAAGATAACCTGACGTTAGCGAGCGACTTCAACACAACATGCAGCACAGATGAAGCACATGCAGAAGTTTAACTTTCTCTGACTTTTATCTGATGCATTCAACGTCACTTTCTCACTTATGATGCAACAATATTAAAAAACATAATTAGGTTTTTGTTTTTATGGTTTTATTCTTCGTCTTTCTCGTGCACTACACAGACCAGCCGATGCTTCCGACGACACTGGGAAGGAATGTGTTGGTGATTCAGTTATCTGTCACCATGTGCAGCCACTTTGACCTGTTGGAAGTGGGCTAATGGACGACAGAGGACGCTCCACCTGTCTGAGCACCTTCTCTGCTTCTCAGCAGGCTTTAAGCTGTCTACCTATTTCAGTCCACCGACGTGGCGACAGAGAGATGAACACTCTCATTCGTGAACGGCCGCGCTGCACTTCAGTGCAACACAAATGCTTTCACAGAGGCAGAGGCCACTTCACACAAACCTCAGTGCTTCTGCAAGTGCACAACACAGTGCGACTGCTCATTGTAACCTCTGTTAATCTGCTGATTTATTCTGCTGCTCTGCTTCGTTCTGTTTCACCACTAATGCTTCTCATTACGTTTCCTCCACTGGAAGCAGAAACAGGTTCTGTTCTATTTGTATGGAACCACCAGCTGTTTGAAGTCTCTGCAGATCCTCGCTCTCTTTCTACATCTCTTCTCCATCATCTGTGTATGTCCTGATCCACACTGAGTCCCAGGTTCCTCTGAAGAGTGGCCTGGACGTCAGAGGACTTTCCACATGTTTCAGACTGAACATAAAGTTCTTTGTCCAGGAACAGGACATGTGAACAATTCAGTTTACTTCAGTTTATTTATTATCACAAATCACAACAAAAGTCACCTCAAAGCTCTTTACAGTGTTTAATGTTTAGGACCTCACAGAGTTTACAACACTACTACATAGAATTATTAGAAAACCCAACAAACCACTGAGCAGCACTAGGAGACAGTGGAGAGAAAAACTGCCTTTAATGGAAGAAACCTCCAGCAGAACAAGGCTCAGGGTGGGTGGCCATCTGCCTCAACTAGTTCCCACCATGTTGTAAAATTTATTACAAAGCTGTGACCTGGGCCCTCACCTGCTGTGAATTCAGATTGGACACTGGCATTCGTCAGAGACGGGCGACGTGCCTCAGGAGCGAAGCCTCAGGACCACGAGGCGTCTCTCCTCTCTGCCTGACTGAAAACTGGATCAAAGCTAAGAAGCAGAAATGAAAACCGCTCTTCGGTCTAATCTCATTTTATTTCTCTCGCTCCGTTTGCTGCACAGCCAATCGAGCTGATGCAACATCCGCCTCGGGCCCCCAGGGGAACGGTGCCAGGGGCCCAGAGCTCAACTGCAGAGTGAACTGCAGAGAAGGTGACAGAGAGGAGAGGGTGACAAATGGAATGAGCAGAGTGTTGCTGTTGTTGATGACGTAACCCTGAGCCTGGAGAGGGTGAGAACCATCATGAGGAAAAATATGAAAGACATGAAAAACATCATCACGTGTGTTTATGGCAACATGAAAAAGGAACAGTTTTGTGAAAGAATGAATCATTTCATTCAGCTTAATCTACCTCCAGTTTGAAAAATGCAGAAACTTTAGTTAATATTTTATTTTTTATTGATAAACTAAAACATCCTCAAAACTAAAACATTATTATAGTAATATTTTTTCTCACCCTTTTACTTTATTGTGAATTCTGAATTGTTTTTTAATTACATTTATAAAATATGAATTAAATTCAATTAATATTAATTTTCCTTGTTAAATTAAATTGTATACTTTTATACTTTTATATTTTTAATTACTTAACTTTAGTATATTTTTCATTGTCTTCAACAATAACAATAATGATTAGGAAATTATGAATAAATTTTAGATTTTATATCGTGTAATACTAACAAATTGTAAAAAATCTAAAAAAATCTCTTGGATTTTATTTTTTCCTTCTCATTATTATTCATTGGACATTTTATGCTGATGTGAGGAACTGAATATTTTCTTTACATGTAAGATTCTGTTATTTTTGCTTCAGCGGAGATTATGATCGTGAGCTCCGGGCACAGTGTGTGAATATCAGCAGCTCAGACAGAGCAGAGCAGAAAGTGGCTCCTGCATGAGCAGAGGAGAAAACAACATTTGGAATCTGTGGTTTCATTGTTTCTCCTTCTCTGCGTCTCTTCTCTTCTCCTACACAACTTCAACTCTGCATTAATATCATTAATATCATCTGTCATCCTTCCAGAGAAACAGAAGTCTAGGTTCAGATGCACATATGGTCCCATGACAGCCAGTGTCACTGCAACCGATGCCCCCATCTCCCAGCATGGAGCCCACCCTGCCATCTGCCTCATTGACCTGGGTTAGCAGCATCCTGGCCTTGACTGTGTGTGTGGGCCTGTGTTGGAAAACAAAGGGGAGATGTGGCACAAAAAAAGATAAAGAAAGAGATGAAAGATGAAGAGACGGAGAAAGATGTTAATCAGCAAATCGGTTTTCATCCAAATGTGCAACAGCGCTTTGAGACAAGCTGTAAAAGAATGTGTGTTTCCATCCACTACTGTTACTGCTGCTGGAGCTCATCGTCCAGCTCAACCACAGAAGAAGAAAAAGATATGTCTCACTGATTTGCATGTATGAACATAAACAGCTGAGAAGCTACTCTCTAAAATGCTAACATCAGTCAGTAACAGACCATCTCTATGTACAGCGTCAGTGCCAAACAGAGAAAAATCACCACTTGGATTTTACTAATCAAATAAGTAAAATCCATCCACTGGATAATTAGTGCAGTGATTAATATGTTTCAGCTGCAACATACTGAGCTCAGCTACAACAACCAGGCGTTTCTATCGATGGACAGCACAGGCTTATTCCAAGATGATAATACCAGGATTCATCAGGCTCAAACTGTGATAGACCTTAACCCCACTGAGACTTTGGAAAGTGCTCATCGACACAAGATCTGGACGGAAACAAAGTCGGTCCAAGGCACTTTTGTCAGCCATGCAGTGTATGAGGTGCAGCACACATGATATGACCTGGACTGAAGGAATTGGTGGACAAGTTGGGAAATACACTCATTGCCTTTTTTGCTGAGAGTTTTCCAGACCAGAGGTCAAATCCACTTGACGACCAGGGCGACTGTTGTTATTGTGACCAGACATGTGAAGTTAAGGAAGGACTAATTTTCCTGCCATTCCTGTTCAGCTAGGGGTCCAGGAAGCAACATATGTAATGAACCAATCAGAAGGATGGTGGGCGGGCACCGGCAGGAGACAGGACCACCAATCCTGGATGAGCTTCAGCCATCATAGATCACATGAACCAAAACACAACATGCTGGGGCTGACAACAAGTGTCACCAGCCGCCATTTTGGTGTCAAAAGTGATGGAATTTAAAGCAACACCTGCCTCCATGTGAGGGGGGCCACACATAAATGCTCATATGGGTCATATAAGAGGGTAGAGACGAAACGCCTATGACCTACCGACGTGTTGGTCTGCAGATGTACCAGTAAGGAAGATGCTGGTTCTGTAGTCGTGGTAGGTAAAGTTCATTTCACTGTTCTAGAGACTGTGACATTTTTTTCTTTTCACTTCTTTACATTGTTCAGTCAAATACAACAAACAAAAAACAACGTTCTCTCGCTGTTTCCATCATGTTTTTTACTGAGCATGTGCAGAACGCGTCCGTATCCACTGGTGAAACAGGAATAGAAACTTCGGATCCATCAGAGGGAAAACGGTTGCTGTGAATTGGACTTAACGACTGAGTCGACCTTCTCTAAGGGATTCTTGCTATTCTGAGCGGCAGAAATGATCAGATGTTATATTTTACTGTAATGTTTTTGTCATTTTGTCAATATTCTCCACAAAACAAGTTACTGTGTGAATTAACTTAACAAAGTGATGTGTTATATTAGTGTGTTACCATCAGCACTGGTGCCAAGAGACTAAAAAACACAAAAAGGCCAAAGCTAAACACAAATGAGGACAAACCTACGTGGAGAAGACAGGAATGTGCGATGACTAGAAGCTGGAGGCAAAAAGGTCAGTGAGGATGAGACGCAACAGAGTCAGGAGGCAGGCAAAAACAGAAATGGGACCAAAGGAAGGATTTACAGAGGAGCGAACTGTCTGACTGGATCTGTGCTCGGTGAGGTGGTTCATCCCAGACTTAACAGGCTTGAAAGCTCCATTACACAAACTTTCATGTTGCCCTTAACATGAACCAAAACTGAATTTGTGTGGAGAACTGTCCGTGCTGCTGCAAATACTGTTGCCCTGCAGCAAAATCTGACAGCATCAGGATGAACTATTAATACAAAGGCAGAGGGCTTTTCAAAGTTCACTTGTTTTCTTCTTTTCTTTCCAGTTTTGTAAACACAGAAAAGTGTGTGAACGGTTCAAGTGAATTTATAGAATAAGGTGAGATTTGTGTCAAATTTCCATTTTACAAAAGTTTGATATTTATCCTTGTTAAATTTCCACAAATAATGAGATCACGTCACACATTTGTCTCAGTGAGCTTTGCAAACTGTACGACAGAGAAAACTCTGTAAAACCTCTCGTCAGAATTTTGCCCCAGGTATCTATCAGGTTTTTTTACATCACATGGTTCATGTTCAAAAACCTTCCCTGCCTGAAACCCATATAATAAACTTTGTGCAATGATGATGTGGGATCTGATTCGCTGCCAATGAGGCGCCTGTGAAAAACCAGCAGCAAATGGCCGAGCAGAGTTGGCAGCAGACTGGTGCTATCCCAGAGAGTAACGGCTGTGGTTTACCTCCTGCTGCTCTACACACACCCAGGCCTCTGTCAGCACAGGTTAGAGCAGGGGATCTCTGAGTAATGTGCTCTGACCCAGATCAACTTCCAGAGTGATTTACACTCAGCCTTAAAGCTCTGCTTGGTTTGGATTAGTGAGTGCAGCCACTGAATATGGCAGCAGTGATAAACTGTAATACAGTGAAGTGCAGTTCAAAGATGAACCCAAGTTACTGGACTGTGGAGGGACAATAAATTTCACATCATTTTATTAAAAAATATGATCATGCTCTGACGCTGTGGGACATAATCACCACACAGACCTTACAGAATATAACACAGGTCTATAGAATGATGTATATATCTGGACTGGTTGAAACCGTTCATGTGACCGTTGATAACAGATATGGTTCACTGCCTGTTTTAGGAAGCGTTTTTTAAATTCTGCAGAGACGTGAAGTTATGTTACATGATGCATTTATTGCTCATTGCTCCAACATCCACTGTGAACACAGCTGCTGCTCTGCCATCACAACCTGAACCCTAAAATCCAGGTACGTTTAAAGCCACAGTGACTCCAGAGAGTCAGCCTCAGCAGCAGACAGTCAGTGTAGAGAATCTATCCAGATGTGCAGCTGAAGGTGAACCCTTCAAAGACTCCATCTCCATCCACGGCTACAGTTAAGGTCTGGTTAGGCTGAGGCACAGAATCTTAGGAAAAGCTCATGTTTAGGTTAAAATAAACATTTTGTCACCGTTACTGTAACATCCTGGTTGGTTGAGGTTGGTGGATCAGTATCCTACGTTAATTAAGACGACAGTAACTTGTCTTTTGGCTGGAAACCGTAAAGGGATCAACTTTTTGTTTTGGGTTCCTACACATCAACTTTTTGTTGTGTGTAAAGGTTTTAATTTTGTTTGGTTTTACTAGACTGACGCAGGTTTTTTCATTTTTATCGACGTTTTTTGTTTTGTTTTGATTTTCCTTTGTAATTTGAAACCATCATGGTTCAAACAGTAAGAAAACTACTTTTCATTTGGAGACACTGGCCAATTTAACCGA
This sequence comes from Helostoma temminkii, assembly GCA_900302695.1. Classification (NCBI taxonomy): domain Eukaryota; kingdom Metazoa; phylum Chordata; class Actinopteri; order Anabantiformes; family Helostomatidae; genus Helostoma; species Helostoma temminkii. The sequence continues at coordinate 163 of OMLM01013120.1, read as the reverse complement.
GACAAAAACTGGGACTGTTGCAAACATAAAGTTGTGAACAACAAACTAATAGTTCTGAATATCGTGGTTATTAATATCTGGTTGTTTTGAAAAATGTTTTTCTCATTACAGAATTGAATGAGAACAAATGTAACTCCTGCCACATCTGTTCATTTTGAACACA
>OMLM01013117.1:2996-13319 GCA_900302695.1 Helostoma temminkii | reverse complement strand
CTGACTTTAGTATCAGGCAAAGGGCTGGCTTCTTCTGGCTGTAAATTGCTCTGCACACACACACACACACACACACACACACACCGGGATGATCACCGTTATTTAACGGGCAGCGGGAGGTTGTTTACCGCTGGGAGAAGGAGGTCCAGCCGAACCTTCACCCTCCACCTGCTGCTGTTTTCTACTCTGGACCAGAACCGACAGGTTGAGGATCAGTGTTTGCGGTTGTTCACCTGTGCGCAGCTGCGCCAGGTGAGATGCACCTGCTGGGAGGAAACCAGGGCTCACACCAGTACACACCAGTACACACACTCAGTACTCTATCAAGTGTTTCCATTACAAGTAAAGTACTGAGTACATGTGGTAAAATGTACTTTAAGTGCTGAAGTAGCAGTACTACTCTAAGGAAGTAATTTCTCTGAGGTAAATGAAAATGAAGTATTTTAAAGTTGGTGTCAGAACATGTAGTACTGTAGTACACTGCCGTATTTCAGGCGGACACAAACTCAGTACTGTAGTAAAAGTTACTGGTGAACTAAAGTATTTTAACCACTACTGAAGCTTGTACCGTGAAGGTCCGGTCCGGTCCGGATTCTAAATGTTCACTGTTCAATGAACCTTAGTGAAAAGCTGGAGAAGAACTGCAGTATAAGCTGAGGTACTGCAGTAAAAGGCTCGGGGTACTACTACGGGTTACTACAACTGCAAATACTAATATTTAACATTAATAAGAAGCAGAACTGTTTCCTCTCAGATGGTCTAGTTGTTGTAACTGTTTATTAATCTGATGGGGTCTATTAATTCAGTTTTAACAACTAGAACACAGCCACAAATCTCTGATCATAACAACTAAACTGGAGACTGTGTCTGTAGGTCTCAGCTCATCACAGCAGCAAGTGTCGATAGACAGAAAGTATTTAACTAGAGACACATCAGGACCACAACAAAGGTGAGGTAGCATTAGCCAGAAGCACTAGCATTAGCAGCAACACTAGCATTAGCCAGAGGCAGCACCACTAGCATTAGCCAGCGGCACTAGCATTAGCCACTAGCATTAGCCAGCAGCAACACTAGCATTAGCCAGCGGCACTAGCATTAGCCAGCGGCACTAGCATTAGCAGCAACACTAGCATTAGGCAGAGGCACTAGCATTAGCCAGAGGCACTAGCATTAGCCAGAGGCACTAGCATTAGCCAGCAGCACTAGCATTAGCCAGCAGCAGCAACACTAGCATTAGCCAGCGGCACTAGCATTAGCCGGAAGCACTAGCATTAGCCAGCAGCCAGCGGAACACTAGCATTAGCCAGCAGCAACACTAGCATTAGCCAGCAGCAACACTAGCATTAGCCAGCGGCACTAGCATTAGCCAGCAGCACTAGCATTAGCTAGAGGCACTAGCATTAGCCAGCAGCAACACTAGCATTAGCAGCAACACTAGCATTAGCCAGAGGCAGCACCACTAGCATTAGCCAGCGGCACTAGCATTAGCCAGCAGCAACACTAGCATTAGCAGCAACACTAGCATTAGCCAGAGGCAGCACCACTAGCATTAGCCAGCGGCACTAGCATTAGCCAGCAGCAACACTAGCATTAGCCAGCGGTAATTGCTGGCTAATGCTAGTGTTGCTTACCTGTTAGTAAGACTGAGAAAATATTATATAGGACTTTTATAAACACATTTTTAGGTTATAAAACATCATCTACATGTCGGTATTATCAATATCTACGTTATTTTTTGCCAATATCACCCACTCCTACACTGCAGCCACGCCTCAGATGGATTCAGAAACTGGACCCGGTGCTAACGGCTAGTGGTAGCACTGACAGGAGACAGGCTTAAGAGGAATACACAGCTGCTGCACCAGGACGAGAGGAGCAAGGAGCGAAGGTGTTTGACTCACAAGTTTGTCGTGGTTTTAGAAATTCATGTGAAATCAGTTTTAGGGCCTTTAATAAAAGCTGCTTTAGGATCAGGTCTGACAAGAAGAACTACATTTACCACTTCATCACCAGTCGGAGTGTGTTAATGCCTCGTCATCCGGCACACACTGATTTCACGTTCGCACACAAACACACAATGGAAGGTATTTTCAGAAACTTTGTTTGTCTGGATCTAAAAATACTCGCGATGGAAACGTTGTTCTCTCAGGAGACGCGTCTCCCTTCAGCTCTTCGGTGTCTGTGGCATCGCTGCTGTCAAATGTTTATTAATGTTTTATATTACATATTACATATTACATATTTATATTATAAATATATTATAAATATTTATATTACATATTAATGTAATATGTGATAATCCATCCATAATTAGAGGGTTATCACTAAAACCCCCAGCCCTGATGGCTCACAGTGGTCTACCAGCAACTGATCTGATCCAGCAGCTTTTATTAAAAGGCCCTTTAACTAATTTCACATGAATTTCTAAAACCACGACGAACTCGTCCTGGGGCAGCAGCTAAATGCCCCTGACCCTCAGTTAGCTGGGTGGTGATGTTAGAGACTGAGCGTCTGGCTGAAGCAGTGGATGTGTGGAGGAGGAACTCAGTCACAGTAGATAACTCTTCCTGTTCCACCATGATGCTGGATCTCTTCCAGGATCTGTCAGACATATATGTACATGCTGGAAAATGTCCATCTGGCGCAGCCACGTAGTTACATTCTGTAATTAAATGTTAATTTTCTGGAGCTTCAGTGACTGTCTGCCAGCAGCTGACATTAGACTTCACTGAGGTTCAGCCTGTGTCTGTGGATACATCTGTGTGTCTGATCTCTGCACAAACACGGAACAGACGCAGTGTCTGAAATAGTGACACAAACTGAACAAAGAGAAAATGATGCAGTCGCTGTAACTTTGGAGAGAATGAGTGCATTGCTGTCGTTCTTCAGCTGCTCTTGTTGCTGCCTTTCACTACACCAACACAGTGACATGAGTGTGATCAGGTAAAAAGGGCAGTAGTGAGGTTCTGTCTCGTGACGGACCACAGCTGTTTGCAGACTGTGCGGGAAGCTGCTGCCTCCATATTCAGCTGTTCTGCTAACGAGCAGAGCATCATCAGCTGCACAGTCCTGACCACATGCTTTCCTTCAACCACACTCAGCTTCTGGAGGTCGTCTGCCAGAAGCTTGTAAAAGTGCAGATCAATTTAAATAAGTAATTTCAGTCTTATCATAACTCATCAGGAAAATGTGCTTCGGTTCCTCTGCAGGGGTCTGTGACCTGTGGCTCTTCTGTCTGCAGCCAGTGACACTCAGGTTAATAAAGGAGCTAACTGTCCTGTAGATGTGTAACTGCTGTGGTTATGTACATTTTAATATGCATGCACATGTAACACAGATAATGATAAAGGTGTTCCTCAAGGGACAGTACTACTAGTACCCACTACTTTTTACTCTATAGGTGAATATTGATTATTTTCCATCTCAGACCGTTTCTACGCCGATGATACCAGCTTCTGTACACCATCACAAACAAACCAGGAGCTGTTAATCTCCCTATTTACTTTAAAACTTCTGTGAAACTCCAAAAAGCCACATGTTTATGGTTCCTTACAGTACAAACCACTGATGTCTCCAGTTCTACCCAGGCATTACATGGACAGTATTATAAATATGTTTTGGATAGACTGGAGACTGTCCTAGGTGAAGAGAGACAGGAAACACGGTGAAAATACCTCACACGGCAGCGAGGAGAGTGAACACAAATAAAAACCAGTATCCAGATCAGGGGTCACTGAAAACCACCAAACAAACAGTGTGTGTCCACTCCACTACAGCACTGGAATGCATTTGTCTTGTCACTTTTCTTTTGGACCAGCAGAGCAGAAAACCAGTTCAGACCCATCCGGACAGGTCATTGGGTTTACCCTCAATGGGTAAACCCAATGACCTGTCCGGTCTGAGGCAGTCTAGACTCTTCACGGCTCCGCACCAAGACAAAAACCCACCAAGCTTTCCAAGTAACACAGACACTTGATCTGAAAGAGGCCTGAATGGGCTGAATCCAGAATAGACCAGAACATAACGAGATGAGACGTATCCTACAGAGTATATTGATGAATAAATTCCCTCCATGGGAACCTGATAATGTTCAGTTTGTGTGTGAGAGGAACTTTCATTTAATGTTTTTCTTTAGATTGTGAAAAGGACTCTGGCTCCATAACAAAGCTTCATTTGACATTCGATTGACAAACTGTTAGAGAAGGATGGTGTCAAACCTTAACACCTTTTGGTTGAAGGGCATCCGTCAACCAAAACACTACAGCTGTGTCCTGAATATTGTCGCCGGTACTCTGTTCTTCAAGTGTCTGTTCTGCCGTAAAGGTTTAGTGAAATATGTTCTACTGTCTCCTAGTGCTGCTCAGTGGGGATTGGTTGGGTTTTCCTTATTATTTAGTTGTATTGTAAAGTCTTTAAAAGTTGTAAAGTGCCTTAATAACCTTTGTTGTGAATTGGTGCTGGATAAATAAGCTGAATTGAACTGAATTGACAGGTTAAGGGGATAGAGACAGGTGATTCTGTGTGGGTGGACTAATCCCAGAACTACATGTAGTTACCACATTGTGTTACTATGTGTGTAAGTGATGATCCAGCCTTGCTGTTATTGTACCTTTCTTCCTGTGTCCCTCAGGTATGGTCCAAAAATTGGACCAGAAGCTTCCGGTGGCAAACGAATACCTCCTCCTATCGGGAGGCGTTCGGGAAGGGGTGGTGGACATGGACCTGGACGAGCTGAGCGTCTACGCACGTGGGACAGACTACGACATGGACTTCACCCTGCTGGTCCCGGCGCTCAAACTCCACGACCGTAACCAGCCGGTGACCCTGGACATGAGGCACTCTGCCCTGGGCCACTCCTGGCTCAGCCTGCGCCTCTTTGACGAAGGGACCATCAACAAGTGGAAGGACTGCTGCACCATTGTCGACCACATCAACGGGACCACTAACTACTTCTTCTCTCCGACACTGGTGGCTGACTGGTTCTACCAGTCCATATCCCTGGTGCTTCTGGAAGTTCAGAAGAAGCCACAGAGGGGGATGCCGAGAGTGGAGAAGGTGGAGAGGAATGGCACCATCATCTCTGTCATCCTGGGAGTCGGCAGCAGCCGCATGCTCTACGACATCGTCCCTGTGGTGTCGTTTAAAGGTTGGCCGGCTGTCGCTCAGAGCTGGCTGATGGAGAACCACTTCTGGGATGGGAAGATCACAGAGGAGGAGGTGATCAGCGGCTTCTACCTCGTCCCCGCCTGTTCTTTCAAAGGTCGTAAGGAGAACGAATGGCGCTTGTCGTTCGCCCGCAGCGAGGTGCAGCTGAAGAAGTGCATCTCATCCAGCCTGATGCAGGCATACCAGGCCTGTAAAGCCATCATCATCAAGCTGCTGTCCCGCCCCAAAGCCATCAGCCCCTACCACCTGCGCAGCATCATGTTATGGGCCTGCGATCGCCTCCCTGCCAACTACCTGGCGCAGGACGACTTCTCGGCCCACTTCCTGCTGGGCCTGATTGACGACCTGCAGCACTGCCTGGTCAACAAGATGTGTCCCAATTACTTCATCCCTCAGTGCAACATGCTGGAGCACCTGTCGGATGAGACGGCCATGCTGCACGCCCGCAAACTTTCCTCGGTGCGCTCCGACCCAGCCGAGCACCTCCGCACCACCATCGAGCACGCCAAGGCGGCCAACAGGTTGACGGTGGAGCTGCAGTGGCGAGGCAGCTCCAACAACCTGCCGTCGCCACAGTCTGACGCCGGTGGGGAGAACCAGCCGGACGATCGACTGGCCAAGAAGCTTCAGCAGCTCGTCACGGAGAATCCTGGGAAATCCATCTCGGTCTTCATCAACCCGGACGACGTCACGCGACCGCACTTCCGCATCGACGACAAGTTCTTCTGAGACTGAGAAGTGTTCTCCCAGACCTCCTCTCCTCTTTCTCTGCCTTCCTTCTCCTCGCCTGGTGCCCTGCCTCCTCTCAGACTTTATTTTTAAAATTTTTTATTTCTCTGCCACAGAGTGAAGTGAGGTGATCGTCTAGTTGTGTCTGCTGCAGTTTTTTATTTTATTAGTTTAATTTTTCTATTCCCGTTTCCCTCGTCCCTCCTCTTTCACTGTGTGCCCTGTGTTTTTTACCTGCTCAATGCCTTTTAAATAGACATCCGAAGAGCAGCGGGTTCGTGCTGCTGTGTGTCTGTAGTTTAATGTAATTATCAGGGATCCTGGAGATGAGAAGAAAACTCCTGAAAACCTCACACGTGGTTAAAGGTCAGACCATGAACCTGAGAGAAGAAACACTAAAACAAGATTAACTGGAAAATTAACAAATCTTGTAGCTGTGGGGTCCTGTCATTTCATTTCCTACTAATTAATCATGACTCGACTAATGATTAAGGTTTAGTAATGTATTTTATTATACCATCTCACAATTTTAATCCTGTGATTATGCAATAGTTTGTCATAACATGATTTAATATTTACATGGTTCTGATTTTATTATTTTATCATAGTCGTGCAGCTTTCTCATAAGTCTTTGCTCAATATTTTGGTCATTTATGAAGAAATTAACCCAAATATGAACAATTCTCATGACCAGGACAGATCCAGTCTGAGAACGTTTGCTCATAATCAGAGCATCTCAGATATTATTGTTGATAATGAATGTTAACTGAAAAGGCAGTTTATAGGTGCTCATTTCCCCTGCAAAAAGTCCTGGTTTCTCATCCTGGATCTGTCCTAGTATCATGATTCTAAACAGGAACTTCATAAATAACTGGGTCATATTTATAATATTTTCACGGGCAACATGTGTTGAATAAGATTGTACACATGCCAAATGGAGTAAACTGATTGGAGGAATGTCTCAGTCCCACTGAGGGCGATGGTACTAATGTCTTAGAAACTAAGTGTAAATAGGAGGAAACTGACTGGATAATGATGATGATGATGATGATGATGATGTGCGGACTACTTTTTGTCTAATTTTGCACAGAATGTAAAAAACACTTTTCCTCTTGACGGTGAACGTCGTGTTCGTCCTGATTCTGAAACGTATCTTATCGATGCACCGGTGACGCTTTACTGAGGAACGGTCGCAGCGCATGTTTAGCATTAGAGTACACAGTGATACTGCACCGGTACTTCATCAGACGGCAGCCTGGTCCAAACCCGGTGCCGTTAACGTTGGTTTAACTGCTCGTTCACACGTCGTTTGCAGGTTGAAGAAGGCTCGACACGTGGGATCAGCTGATTGTGTCCCACTGTCTTCTCATAATGAGCTTGTTAAAGAGACACCTGGGGGCAGAATAACTGACCAATCAGAGCCTTGTTAAGTGGGTAACTCACCTGCTGTGTTACCAGGTTGTTCTCAGGTTAATCTGCTGCGTTACGACCGTTATCAGGTAAAGCGTCACTGAATCCAGTTAGACATCACTTTACTCATTCCTGTCACGCTCTTGTGTTGAACTCGTTCTGATCAGTGGTCATGTTTCACTGAGCTTCACTGTCTCTGTGTGGTTTTGTCCTGCTGCTTTTGTGTGTTTTATGTTTTACCTTGACCTTCAGCTGCACCAGCTCAGGGCGTTTGGATCAGTTTGAGTCTTTCTCTGCTTTATTTGACTTCATTATTACTGCTGCTAGTTTCCAGAATAGAGTCATAGATCGTCTCTTAATCTGTGACACACAAACAGAAATTCTTCAGAGACAGTTGGTGATTCTTCACTTAGCATGTTTGCTAGTTTCTATCTGCAGTTCCAGACCTGGCGGACACGACACAGTGATGTTGAATTCTACGCCACACGTCCACTACAGGTCCTCAGCTTTATGAGGACAGATTCAGCTGGAGGAGTCAAAATACCATAAAAGCTGTACCTGTGTCAAATTAAATTGACAGGTGACGTTTTGTGTAAGCCACTTAGTCCGAATGTTGTAAACCTTCAGCTTCGTCTGGGTCCAGAGGAAATAACAGTTTGCACCAGCAGGTGGTGCTGGTGGTACTGGTCCAGAAGACAGGATCAGCACTGATCGGTTCAACCGCCCAGGTCGAAGCAGACAGGCAGCAGCTCTCACAGAAGAAACGCTGACAGTGTCGGTAAGAACGTGTGCTTGACACTAAGCATGATGGGAACTGTAGTCAGTCTTGAGATGGTTCAGCTGAAGGCGGGTCGGTCCCAGTTTCTGTTGTTATTGTGTTAAAGCCACAAACATTTCCATACAAAATGCCAAAAAGTCTGCAAACATCTGACAGTGCGTCCATACACTCATCCTCAAGTGCAATTAGTGACACACACACACACACACACTCACGCGCTCATGTAGCTTCCAGACACTAGAACTAGATAGAACTGGTTTTAACACAGACCACAGGACACTGAAGTCAGTCCCACATCTAACACTGACACACACACTCACTCACTCACACCATCAAAGTGCCACACACTCTCCTGCACGGTGGAAATGTATCAGTGTGTTGTTCTTCGAACCTCGTGACCTTTGACCTTACTTCTCTCTGCTTGTCCAGAACCTTCAAACTGTGACTTTATTTCTTCTGTATCTGCTGCTCTGCTTTATTCTGATGGTGGATTTCTTTATGCAGTGTTGACTTGGATGGGTTAACCCTTCAGATGGCAGCGCCCCCTCAGCAGAGGCATCATAAAGAACCTCTCACGTCTCTTCTACGACATGGACTATTAATAATTCTGTCGCTCTGTAGTCAAACATAGCAAATAGAAGTTCTTAGTGTAATAACTAAAGTAAGTGTAGTTACAGTTATTATAAAGTCAGTAGTAAGTCTGGACGTCATTCATCTTATTATATAGAAGGATTTGGGTTAAATAGCAGAGGACCCAGGATTAGACTGTGGGGAACTCCACTCAGATTAACACTAATGTGTCTCTGATACAGATGCCTAACCTAAATCTAATGGTTAGGTTTACATGAGAACACTGAAATCAATATGCTTACTGTGATCACTCAGCTTCACCAGCCTGAAGGAGTGTTATGTCCAGTCTTGTTATGCTCCCACTGCAGCTCAGCAGAGAAAAGAAAGGAGCATTAAAAAGAGAGAGGAGTAACTATTACTGCCAGGAAAAAAAATAATGTTTTAATGGACGCGTAAACAAATGAACAAATCTGTCCTTTAAATATCAGCAGTGTTCTGTTACAAGATAAAAGCTGGACTCAGAAGTTCAGTGGTGTTTTCACATGTGCTGCTCACAAGATGAACTTGGTTGTGTAAAATGCACATTGAGCTTTCAACTTGTGTCCACAAAAATACAACAGTTTATGTCTAAATGCAGATTTATCTGCTTAAATGTTAAGTTTGAATTTGTCGTTTGCCCACAACACACAGATGTTTACTGCAGCAGCTCTGTGCTTCCTGCTAATATATTATCTGTATCTTAACAGTGAGATTTCACTGCTGACGTGATGATAAATCCTGTGTCAGTAAAATCATTGTTGGGGGACACGTTAGCCGCTCGCTAATGTTCTGACCTGTTGCTGGCTGGATTCAAGTACTTAAACAGGGTCACCGATCCAGTTGGTTCAGTGCAGCTGTTGATGACGAGCATCTGGCTTTTTGTTGGTCTAATCTAGTTCACCGCAGTGAGATCTGCACTCACTGTTTATCAGAGGAACCTCCCAATCGAAGGGTTAAATCCGTGGCTCCTCCGGCTGATGATGATGATGATGATGATGATGACGAGGCTGTGGGGCGCTGTCACCTGAACGGCTGCTGATTATCTGCTCCTGTCACTGTATCTAGTGTTGTAAATAGCACTTGATAAAATAACTCAAACCCACATGTGACTGCTTGTTGGTTCACTTCAGTCCGCTCAGCACCAGAACCCAGTTCTTCATCCAGGTCACTGGTTGTTAACATCATTTACTACATTACTTTTCCTTTTCTACTTTTACTTTTACTCCACTACTTTAGTTACTAGTTACTTTGTGCAGGTTTAGATTCTTAAAAAACTTTATAAAGTACTAAAACACTGATGTATCATTTCTGCATAAACCCTGTCACTAGGTCAGGTACTAAAATCAGCTCCAGAGTTACCCACCATCATTAGTTACTAGTAACTAGTAACTATCATTACTAGTTACAAGTTACTGTTACTGTTCCACAGTCTGTAGGTGACATCACATTTTACCATCATTAGTTACTAGTTACTAGTTACTGTTATCGTTCCACAGTCTGTAGGTGACATCACATTTTACCATCATTAGTTACTAGTTACTGTTTCTGTTCCACATCACATTTACCATCATTAGTTACTAGTTACTAGTTACTGTTTCTGTTCCACATCACATTTTACCATCATTAGTTAC
>OMLM01013110.1:0-12533 GCA_900302695.1 Helostoma temminkii | reverse complement strand
AAGCCAATCCTAGCCGGATGAGGTCAGAGGGCTGTTTACAGAACAACAGTCTGTTATCAGCTGTATGCTTCCCTGAGGAGTCTCCACCGCAAACAGATAACAGCCTCCAAATAGGCGCCGGAGTGTGACCGATAGGAGTATAATCAGGTACATTCTGCTTTGGGAGGAGGAAGTAGAGGATAAGGGTGGATACTCAACTGTTAGCGGTGAGATCATAAGCTACAGGGATAAAGCTGCATTAAAACCACACATTACAGCAGGTTAATAAAAGTTGGATTTGCTCTGAAAAGGCCAAATTAATGAATAATCTTTTTTCACATCCTAATAACCATTATTTAACAGCACCACTGAGGCCAAATTCATCTACTGGAATCGCTTCATTATTGAACAGTTAAATAGTCAATAGGTTCAGCCAAGGCAGCTTTTAGCACAAGGGCAAACAGACAGCGGAAAAGCCAATGCAAATAAGTGGCACTCAAACAAGGCCTAATGCATTAATGACTGCATGACGTGTGCTAATGTGACGGCAACAGATTCAGACTGACAGTAATGGAGAATTTTGCCTCTGGTTATACTCGTAAGGCCTGGATGGGGAGAGGAGCACGAGGGATGTACACCTGCCTACAGTCTGGGCCTTGACAGAAGCCTAATAAATAACACGAGACAAGGTGAAACATCAGTAGCAACCCCTCACCCCTCCTCCACCTACTGCCACCACCACCACTACCACCATTTGTGTGAGGAGCGATAGCCTACGCGGACAGCTTTTTGGCATGAAACACAGTCTCCTCCAAGTTAGCAAGTGCACTTGTTCCACGAAGGAGGCAACTTGAGTTACTCATGGAATTAGAAAAGAAACTTTTCAGCTACGTGACTCCAGCAATAAGAAGCAGCTGGAGTATTTTTTGACTGACTTGAAATTAAGCTTTGCGATTCAGGTCAAGGCTATGTGCTCAGCTGAAACAAATATCAAAGTGTGAATCAATTTCAGTTCATATAATAACCCCCACATTTTAGGTGACAATGTTGAATATAAACCAGACGACTGAACAGCGGGTTCTAAAGATAAGTGAAGAATGTGCAGGGGTCGGGGTCAATTCAATCTGAGTGTAAAACCATCTGTGCGAATGCTACTCATTCGTCACTGATAGAGATTTAATTCTCCAGACAGCAGGAGTGATGTTTTGTTTTTTTTTAATAAAAAAGAAAATATTACTGAAAAAATTCTGAGTAAAACTGAGCTGACATCCAACCTGGCATTAAGCAGCGATACTATAATGTCCTGATTTAAACAGCTTCTCCCACTCTTCCCTCATTCTTCTCCTCCTTCTCGTCACCATTAATAACAACTGAGACCCTTGGAGCGTTAATTAGTGAGATTTTCCTGGACTCTCTGCGCCACCTACAATGAATGCAGACTTCTGTAAACATGATCTGCTGCATAGTAAGTTGTTGTTTTTCTACAGAGTAATTTTTTTTAGACATGGTGACGAGATCACAGAATTGTTTGAGCATGCCTAATACACAAACACGCTCTCTCTTACAAACACTTCCCTCTCTGTCTCTCACTCTCTCTTCATTAGGCAGCCCCTGTGCTGGCCTGTGTGCGATTCATTAGCTTTTATCCTCTTCATTTCAAGAAGGAGCTGTGTATAATTAGAGCATCTCTGTTTGTCCAGCATCCTTCACACAGTCACATCTCAAGGCCAATTATCATTCCGTCGCAGAGCTCCCAGATAACATAGCAACATCAGCTGCCTCGAGAATGAACTTCAAACTATTACTGCCTCTCAAGAATGTAAATAAAATCACTTGCAAATCAACAGCTAATCATTGAATGTGGAGTGGCACTCCAGGGATATGAAGATGATGAACCATACTGGTAGGCTTTGCGTTCGAAGATTCTCTTTCTTTCGCTGAAAAGCGCCTGTGGTAGGACAAGAGTTGACCTGACAGCAGTCCAAGAAGTATCTGGACAGAGCCCCAGCACTTTAACCTCACTGTCACTGTTTCACCCCAAAGTGCTTTCAACTTTAATGTGAGATATGAGCTTTAATTGCACAATGATTTGGTTTGAATTGTATAAATATAGTCATTTTAGACTGAGTTCTCAGATTTCGGAGACAACGCAGCAGGAGAATGATGCTAAACGTATAGTCAAAACAACCAAAGAGCTTCTTATGGTAAAACAGTGGAATGTGTTTGAGCGGCCAGGCCTATCATCTGACCGAGTCCAAATTATCATGGGTTTTCATTTGCTTAAGGCAAAACACTGCACAAGCCAAAAGAGACAATGACTGCGGCAAAGACAGTCAGTACATCTGAAGGTCTTTGCCTAGAAAGAAACTGATACTAATGTAAGATGTGTAAGTAAGATTTAAAGACTTACATTACTACATATTTTTTACAAGATCTTCATCTGGGCAAAAACAGATCCATTATACCTGGTAGTAGAATTTTTTATTATTCCATAGTGAGTACTTGGAAAACTGTTCATTTTATATTTGAAGGATCACTTCATTTAAGTTCATGAAAACTTATCCAATTACATTCTGTGTCCTAGAATCGGGGTCCAAGATGCCTCAGTGTTCAACCTAAATGGATTAAACGCAGACAAATTAGAGCTGACAGTCAAGACTTTAACCTCACAGTCACTGTTTGAGCCAACAAAACAAAAATGTGTCAGTACGCAAAGACAGAATGAACTTTCTACCCGCTCCTCAGAGCCTACCAATAATGCCACTTTTATTACTTTTTTGTTTGCTTTCACATCAGTTAAATATGATTAAACATTTGTTGTTAACCAACTAAAACATATACAGATTTATTGTCTTTTGTAGAGATATGTAATTAAGCGGCACCATCACCAAGCAAACTGCCTTTTGTTTCCCTTTTAAGCAGTGTCAAAAGCATTTACTGTACATCATGTCTAATAAAAGTTACAATAATGCATAATATCAATGTCCACACTAGAGTTGCATTGCCAGTTGCTCCTATACTGTTGTACATCATCAATATGTGATGTGATGCGTGTCAACTTTGGCTCTACCTCCCTTATCTTCTCGTCAGTAAGTGATTTCCTACATTTCCTGGAAACCCTTCTGGCAACTTCCACAGAACAGATGCTGACTTTTCCCGTAGAAGCACAGAATAACGTGTTAAATCTGTGTATCCTTTACTCAGAACTCAACATGTTTTGTTATCCTAGCATAATATAAGAGGATAATAAAATATCATATAACCAACGCATTGTTGATCTTTTATTCTGAGACACTGACATTAGATTTTGACCTTTGCTGCTGACGCTTGAGATACCTGATTTCATTTTGAAATGTGGGTGGACTGGAAATATCATGATATAATTATTTTATTTCATGTTGTCTATGTTTAGAAATGTTTCTGTTCAATTCCACAGTTGTAACTGGCTAAAAAACTAAGATGTTCATAGACTGGGTAATATATACAGTACTGGTGCCTACTGTACCAAATATAAGAAATCAGACCACAGGGATTTTACTTTTAATGTGATGGATGACTGTCAGTCTAGTCCCTTCAAATGAGTGGTCAAAGCCTAGAAAGCTGTACTTAAAATTTGCAAGTTCTGAAAGTGTAGTTTTTAAAGTGACACACCCCCATGTCTACCAGCCATGATCAGTCTTAAGACAGCTCTGCTGACAAACTCAGCGGACCCTTTTCTAGGAAGTCACACATGTACCCACAGTGTTTGAACAGCTTCAGTAAATCCATGTGTTTCCACTGCCTTCATTATCATCATAATAAAAGTGTCTGAAAAGCAAAGTTACAGAAGAATGTAGACACCTCACTTTCTGCTTTGTACTATCATCAATCACCATGGAGCTTTTTTCTGCTCCAACATTGGTTGAAGCCATCGTATTTAAAAAAAAAAAAATCACATGCATATTTAATTTCATTCTTCACTGGCTCACACAAAGGAAGCTGCCACCCTTCAGGACACCTTTCAGAAAAGTCTCTATTAAATCTGAGTCAGCTGGAAGAAAAACATGAAAAAGTACTATTTAATGAGTGAAAAACTATCTAAATTATTGCCAGACTTCAAATGAATTGCTGTTTATCTTCCCAAGCAGCCAATGTGTTGTTTTACTCCTTAGTCACAGCTTGGACGACAATCAGGATCGGTCAACCAGGACACTATCAGCAGCAGTCACTCTGCAATGACAAACTACAGCTCTATACTCCAAGCATGGACATTATTCTCAACACATGGCTCACTCCTATCAGAAAACTAGGCAGGTTTTATGGCTGCTGGAAAAGGTGGTAAAAATAACAAAGCGCACAGCTCCCTGAAATTTAATGCGCCCGGTCAAAAGACAGAGTACAGATATCAAAGGCCAGGCCTTGTAGAAAAAAGCTGTCTTCATAATGTAGAAAACAGAAAGCACTGGCCAAGCACAACAAGTGATTTATAGTGTTGTTTTCGCTTTCTCTCTCAACCTATAGCATCCAGTGGGCATAGTGAACGCAACGGGGAGGGAGAAAAAAAAAACAAAAGCAGTTCATCTCTACCATGAGAGCCGACGTGCAAGTGCATTAACAAGTTTACAAAGGAAGGAGATGAAACTGATACAGTGTGATCCTGATTGTGGAGTCAGTTTTGTTTAAATTAAAAGACTTCCAAAGGACTGCTCTGTGTGATCAAATTGAGACCGTGCAGTCACAAGGCGTTGAAGAAGACCGGTACTCTGGTTACCTCAGTGATCTAATTATCGCAGGAGCTGTTATCACATACTCCTCATAACAAATGTCTAAAGCCGCATGCACAGCCTCTACCTCTCCATCCATGTGTGGCTAATCCGTCACCTAGCCTCAGATAGTAAAACACATCCAATCGATTTCTTCCTGGTTTACATATTTACACACACACTCGTGCAATTAGGAGCACATCCATTGATAGTTTCGGCACTGCTGGGAGCCCCGCAGTGCAGCCCACTCCAATAAATCTCCCAGTCCTGAGGTTGCCAGTGGGCAAGACACACAAAACTCAGACAAAATGGACTGGGAGTACTTTGAGCTTCGGGGTAAGAGAGCTCTCAGTCACTAAAATTGACCCGTGGCATTCATACAACTAGATAAACACTATTAACTTAACATAAAATGTTTTACATCTTCATACATCCATCTTCTGCATCCTACACCCGCTCTGCTATTACATCCTTTAAAGGAGCAGGACACGTTTTAAATAAAATTATAACTTTTTTAAGTTATTTTATGACATCGCATTTGTGATCAAACTGCACTTTTGTCGGAGCGTACACTGAGACAGTTTCCAAAGTGCATCTGAATTCTGATCTATGTGTCTGCCTCGTGGTCCTCCACTCTGAGCAGCTTAACTTCATCATCTGGGTATCAGATTATATGTGTACCATGCTGCCCCCATCAGGCTCTCTGAAGAATACATCGGTCGTCTGTTGAATCCCTCAGCATCTGACTGCAACTGAAACCACACATCACAACTACAACTCACATCCACTTCCTAAGAGTCAAAGCTGTGCGTAACCCCAAACAGCCAGATATCTGTGCAGTCTGTTAAATAAGCTTTTGAGTTCATTTCTAATTGAATTGGCAATATAGATCAGCCTCAGACTGGACAATCATTGCCTATACATTGATTGGCATAAATTCAGGTTAATGCTGCTTTTCCCACATATAATGCAATAGTCCAGGCAGCACAAATGACCCCTTCAGAGGCTACATTAGACTGTTATGTCCCCTTGGGCAGTGTACATCCATTACAGCGAAGGTGAAAGTCTGCACTTTTTTGTGTCAGTAATTATAATAAGTCAAATCACAACCTGACACTAACCCTGAACTTTTTCTCTTTAAATCTTTGACGAGACTTTCTGCAAATACAGTTGTACGAATATCATTAATTTGCTTGAGTTTGTATCACCAGTCTGTCAAATGGTGAAACAACAAATCCGTCAACATTTAATGTGAAAAATGACAAAACAAACACTTTTCAGAGACACCCTAAGGCATGTATTGTCAGCTGAAATCAGAGAAACAGATGTGTGGAAAACAACGAGAGCTTGATTGACTTCTTACCACTTAGTTTAATGAAAAATAGCTTTTTTGAACGTGGATAGGAACTGAACACATGACAAACTAAAATAAAAGTACAAAGTGCATTAACTATCATTTCTTTTAGTACAGACCACTAACAACAAACACATGAAAAACTGGGTAAAATATGTATATGATCTACATTAGAGGTGTAAAGCATATTGGCAATGAGTTTAATAATATGCACATATCATTTGATTTGCCTTCACAATGACAATTATTCTTCCATGCTTATCTTCACACGGTCACTGGGACATTAGAAATGAACTTCATAGAGTTCAGGGTGAAATAACGACACTGGGTCTTAGTTCGCTAATCACCTCGCCGTTTACAACCAAAAGCGCACGGTGACACTTCGAAGCGTCAATCCCCTGAGGTTAATCAAATTAGACAACAACTTATCAAGATAAAGTTAGACACAAACACTGAACTCCTTAAACTTGCGGTCATGTAAATAGCGACACTGAAAGCAGCGGAGTTGCTCCGGTGCCCGTAGCGCACCTGCTCGTTGCGCACAGCGAAGGTGAGACGCGAACTGCTGATGAATGGCAGCGTCGTCGCCGCGAACTGTGACACTACATTTACTGCGAATCAAACGTGACCGTGAATTCATGTTTTAAACTTGTTTTCTCACCAAATGCTGGCACAACCGCTTTCACTTTGCCACATATGCTTGGATTTATATTCAAACGCTGACTAAAACCTTGAAATTACGAGACTATCAGAGAAATTAGTGGGCAAACTGAGTTTAAGTGCATTCACCCTCCACTACGTCCTTCGGCCGTGGCATAAAGCAGGTCTGCACATATATTCTGCACGTACAAACATCTCCAGGTAATCCTCCTTACCTTTAAAAACTTCCCCTCGGGCGGACAACAGCAGGGTTATTGCAGCAAACAACCAATTGATAACTTTGTCCATGTCGACAGCTCCGTCGCAGCGTTAACCCCCGACCGCGGGGTTAACTGGCAACTCTTTTTTTCTTTATTGCAACTTGAATCCTTGCTATACTTTCAGGAGTGTTTATCTCTAAAGTCTTCACCCTGTCCTCTGTCCCTTGGCTGTCGGGGGGGGGGATGAGAGGACACTGTCGCCGGCACGACTGCTCCTTGCCGGCTTGCTCCACACTTGCAGGAGGAATGTGTGAGTGAGTCCTGATTCCTGAATTACGCGTGGATTGAGTGGTCCGGCAGCTCCAGGAGAGCAGCGGCTGTGTGCGCGCTGTCTGGCCGGTAGAGGGCACGTGTGAGCCCCGCCTATGAGCACAGGCAGAGGTGTCCCCTCCTCCTGCACCTACCGTGCCCCGTTATTTCAGACCAACTACAGAGTGAAGTTACCGGAGTAGAGTAGCATCACGCCGGGCTATGCAAGAACATGTGAATTGGCAACAGAGGCGGACACCATGAATCATTTAAGGTAGTAATTAAAAATGAAAAGTCACTGACAGTGACCACAGTGTGATTGTCATAACTGTGACAAAAACAAACAGAAACTTTATCCACTTCATCCTTTTTCTCGTTTGGTTTATTCCGTATGCGTAAAATTATGATTAATAATTACATCATCAAATGTTTTCCCCTAAACATGCCTATTGACATGGCTACTGTAAGACGTTTGTATTACACCATAATAAGGGACTAGTGAATGGTTTATGTACAATACATAAAAATAATGTATAAATAAATATGCTATCCTGGACATTGACAGTGACATTATTCATGTTTGAGGCCAATTTGTCTCTAACAGGAAAAAAAAGATATGCGAGGGTCAGTTTTGAACATGAACTTTATTTAACCATTTACCTAACGTGGTATAATGTTTTCTGTAACCAACTGCTAATTCACAACCACATTCAGATTATATATGAAATTTTAAGTATGCTTTTGAGTTAAAGAGGAGGATATAGGAAAGTTATAGGATTAAGACCAGTTATTACACATGTGCCATGATATTTATGAGAGACTTAAGGTAGTTTAATGACAGATCAATAGAAAGAAAACCTTACTTCTAAATTATGATTATCTAATAGCACAAAAACAAAACATAGATATTTAAATGAATCTGGAGATATGACGGAGAGCTCCATGATAGCTGTGAAAAAGAGCTTATAGTGTTCGTGATAAACGAAAACATCTGGAATTGCAAATTAAATTTCCATGATGTTTTAGTGAATTGCATCTGCTGATGAAAGTTCCAGAGCAGTTACTAAATTAACTTTCTATTGTATAGTACGGTTGTTTTTTCAATCTTATAATTATACACCTACTCTGATGTCTAAAATATGTTGTATTCTATGCAGTTTATTTAATGTATTCGTACTTGCAGTACTTATCCTCAATTAAAAACGTCTCCTTCAAATGAAAGGATAAGTTTATCCTTCTGAGTTTAGTAACGTAACTTTAAAGTCATAAACTTTTAAAATATTTCCCTGCTGGATTCTCAGTCATAGTTCACCTTGTGTGTCCTTTCTGATCAAATTCACACAAGGTTCCCGTTAAAGGGAAACTCAGGCTAACATTCATCAACTGACCTGACAAAACAGGAATCATCATACCCAGCTTTTTCCAGCTTAGATGAAATGATGACTTAAACATATGCAAATATTTGTTCAGAAATAGTCTTACATGAGACAATAAGCACAAACAGAAGCAGGGTGTTCTCTCTGCGACATCAAATCCAAGATGGAGAAGTAACTAATGACAAAGTCAATGAATGTCATTCCTCTGTTGTTTTTGCATGCATAAACATAGCGATTTCACTTGTACCAGCAGTTTTCATAGCTAATTAGAATGCAGGCAGATTGACATAGGTCTATATTCAAAATGACCTATTGCTGTCACGGATATACTGTCTGGCTGCAGTTGTTTTTTACAGAAGTACGCAAACAAAGCCTGAAGCATTTTATAGAAAGAGCCACACGTCTCTTTGTGGTCTTTAGGTATTGTCTTGGCTTCAGCAGTTATGTTTCCAGGAATGCATGAATGCCACTCTGAGCAGAGCTGTCAGGGGAAATTGTTGAGAATGTATCTCCTCCTATTTGATGGAGAACTGAATGGATAACTTCATTGTTTGTACTCACAAATGCGAAGAGAAAGAGATTGAGTGTTGTTTGTGAGTGTGTGACTGAGGGGTGTTTCAGTGGTTCTATATAAATACAAACATGTTCCGTTATAATAATATCCCTCTCCACTGGTTCCACACATGCAGAGTCCAATCATATTAACCTCTACAACTTTTTATATGTATTTTAATCATTTAAATATTACTTCCAGGTAATATTTTAACCATTTATCAATTACTCTTCTAAAGCTATCTATAGCTTTTCAGAAATATCCATATTTTTCAGCCATATAGACATTTGACCATAATTTCAAGCCACATGACAAATATCCATTAGGCTAGTCTTTTCAACATTTAAGCATTTCAAACTTTCTCCATTAGCTATGCATTTCAACCTTTTAGGCTAATTAGTTAAATATTTCACATTAGCTAAGTATTTATTTCTTTAGTTTTATATATTCAACTTTTTATTCTTTGTTTGTGAGTAATTCTTTAGCCTGTTATCCATAACCATCTATTTCAAATGAAGTGTACACAGATTTATTGTGGCCATTTATCTATTACTTCAAGCTTTCAATTTAAAACTTTAATGCAGTACTTTTGTTTCCACCATTTATCCATTATACATGACTGTTAGTGTTTTTATACTTGCTAACTGATTTTCACACACAGCATGTCGTGTTCAGGTGTTACAATTTATTCAACGTTTTGATTTTTTAAAAATAAAACCATAATTTACATTTACAGCTTTACTAATAATTCTAGGTAACCACTGACACCTGCAACATTAGCCTACCCACTCAACTGGAAATCACTGTGGTGATAGCAAAAGCAAGCTCATGTAGAAGTTAAGTCACTGAAAATATTGGATCTTGCCCTGACATTTTTGTTTGTTTGTTTGTTTGTTTTCACTCAGAAGCTTCCAGAAGCGTACCTTCATCACACTCTCAAAGAACAACACAGAAAAGCTTTGACATGACACAGACTAGACCTGAGGAAAGTGTGTCCAAAATTAATGCCAGAGCAGGATCAAATATTCCATATTGACAACAGGCCTCAAAGGTTATGACAGTGTCTGCAATTTCAGTGACTTGTGGCTGAATAGGTATTATTGACATTTCATTGTAGAGAGCTGAAACCAGCGGGAGAAGAACCTGTTGGTCTTCAACTAATTTAATCTCCTTCATACTTCACCCTGCAGTTTAAATCAATTAAACGTAAGATAACATTTTGCAGTAATTGCCATAAGTGGCCGCATTATGCTATTTGTTGATAAATGCCAATCACCTCACTCTATGTGAGGTGTGACCTAATAATTTACAGAACTACAAAGAAAGACTTATTTTCTCCTCATATGCCAGACAACAGTGATGTTGTCATTTAATTCCACAGTGATTATCCCGTCCCTTGATTGTCAAAAGCTCAATATGAAATTGATTAGCTGTCCTGAATTATGTGAAGTCAGTGGCTGCAAGTGATGCTGGAGTTTTTTGAAGCTTTGGCTTATAAATGTAAAATACCTTTGAAGGAAATGCACGAGTCTCAATCTGTGCTCACCCAGTTGTTACATCTTGCAGCGTGTTTCATTATAAAGCAAACTTATTGGAGCATGCAGCAATTAACTGAGATCAGCAAATCCTACAAATCCTGCTAACTGCAGTCATGGGTGTACAGCTGACCACCAGTGAGTGAGCGCTGCAGTGAAGTTAATTGCCAGGCATATTTAATTAATTGTTATTGTGTTTAACATGTGCTTTAACTGACTGTAACTGGACCCTAGACATCACTATTTCAATTGCTAATACATATTAATCTAATAATTACTGTAGTTACAGGTAAAACTCATCTGAATATGCTGCATAATTTATTTTTTCATTTTAAAGAAGTGATACAAAGTATTACTAGATAAATACCATCACCACAGAATACTAATACCTGAATTTAGGTCATCCAGCTCACACTGAAACAATATCTTTATAGGTGCTTTATTTGACAACATGTCCCATGATCACTATCTAGGACAAAGACGTATTCAGGAAGGGTTCATCTATCATGAATGTGTGGGCTGAGTGTGTGTATCTTTGTGTGTGAGGGACAGTGAGAAACGCAGGGTTAGCTCTGCACTCACTTTAACTAATGCAGCTATACATACATACCAGCAGAGGTCACTTTTCTGCCTTTTCTACATTGTGAGTGGTTGGTGTTCGAATAACCTTAAAGCTGGTGAGATACATGTTTATGTTTCATTAAAATTCAATCACCCAAGTTGATACAACAAAGTGATTGCACACACATATTAGTCTTACACACAATTATTTATTACCTGTTGTAAAGTCACATGATAACCACATGTTTTAACAATACTTGAAGGAGTCTATAGAGAAATGTGTGTATGCCCCTTGTTCTGGAAGGTAGATGAATAACCTGAAACAGAGGTCAATAAAAATTGTAATTACATGATGCTTTTACATAATATGAAATCTTCTTATGTCAATCAGCTTTTTACACTCGTCTCATACAAAAAGTCAATATTTAATTGTATTATTCATTTTGCAGGCATTTGACCACCACATTTGATCATGTTGTAAAATAACAACTGTATGATCACATCACCCGGTCTCCTGAAAAACTGTAATTTAGCAAAAAATGCTACAACCCCAATTCCAAAAAGGGTTGGTTGCTGAGTAAAATCCACACAAAAAACAGAATGCAATAATTAGGAGGAATATCTCTAAAATTAGAAGCATACTGTTTCAAAGTGATGCTGAAAAACTAGTCCATGCATTTGTTACTTCTATACTGGACTATTGTAATTCTCTTCTAATAGGATGTCCCAGTAATTCATTAAAAAGCCTCCAGCTTATTCAAAATGCTGCAGCCAGAGTTCTGACTGGAATTAGAAAGAGATATCATATATCTCCTACATTAGCTTCCCCCCCTTGGCTGCCTGTAAAATCCAGGATAGAATTTAAAAATTCTTCTGCTCACATATAAAGCACTTAATGATCAAGCCCCTTCATATCTTAAAGACCTCTTAGAACCATATCACCCCAGCAGAACACTTTGTTCTCAGAGTGCAGGTCTACTTGTGGTTCCCAGAGTTTCCAAATGTAGAATGGGAGGCAGAGCCTTTAGCTATCAAGCTCCTCTACTGTGGAACCAGCTCCCAGTTCAGGTTCGGGAAGCAGACACTGTCTCTACTTTTAAGACTAGGCTTAAAACTTTCCTTTTTGATAAAGCTTATAGTTAGAGCTGGCACAGCGACCTCTGAACCAGCTCTTTGCTATAGATTTAGACTGCTGGGGGACTTCCCTTTGACACAGTGAGCTCCTCCTCCGTCTCCATCCACTCGTACGCCACCATTATTAAAT
>OMLM01013107.1:0-12500 GCA_900302695.1 Helostoma temminkii | reverse complement strand
GCACGTGCACTGATTGTTGCTCCTCCACTCGTGTGTGTTAATATGCTCCCCATGAGATGCTGCAGGCTGTGGTAATTATAGAAACTCAGCTGGCAGACACATCACAAGAGAGAAGTACATATAAAGCCATGTGCAATTGCTTGAATAGAGTGCACGCATACTACCAACGCAGTGTAGATGGTTGTCTAGAAGATAAGCTGCATGGTGTTTGGCCACATTTAAAACCTAGTCTAAATATGATGACTGTGGATTTAAAACAACCAGGAGATGTCAAGTAAAGCCTGTGTAATATTAGCAACAAAGCCTTAGGGTTCAACAATGCAGCATTAATCTAACCCCCTGACAGTGACAACTGTAATACCTCTGCCCAAACTATTAGGAGACGAGGGGCTTAACCCACTTCTCAACAGAATCTCAATCCCCAAACTGGCTGACCAGCAGAGCAAGTGTCCAATAAACCCCTTGGCAAACGCAGCCATATTTGCAGAGGAGCCGAAGCAGCACAGAAGCCTGGATGATGGAAGATGCTCACTTTCTTAATCAAGCTGAGTTGTCATTATTGCCATTTAGGTCCAATATAGATGTGAGGCGTGCCAGGTGGGCTCTCTGTGTTAATAGCTGTGCCTGCACGCCGTGCAGAGTAAGCTATAGATGAGCTCCGACAGTCTCATTACACTAATGTTTGTCAAAAGGAAGGAAGGAAAGGAGGAGAGGCTTGATAGAGAAGCAGAGAGAGGAAGAGGATCCAGACGGAGGAGGAGAAAGAAGGAGGGAAAGAGGCTAAAAAACATTCATGTTCGCACTCATCCTTTAGCCTCCTTCACTGTTTGTTGTTTAGCTTTTTCCACTGAGCTGCCCTTCAAAGGCTGTGCTGCAAGCAATGTGAACACTCAGCACAAAAACCTATGTGAAGCCTATTTTTAACAGCTGTTAGGCCTTCAGTAATGTCAACTGAGCACATAAAAACACAAATATATTTCATGTTTTTCACTGAAACTCAAAGATTTTTTTGGGAGGAATCTTTGTGGGCAACTTACGCCTTTATTACTGCTGATAGAGAGCATTCAAAAGACGGAAGAGACACACCAGACCTTTAGGCTGAGGTTTTCTACCAGTACTCATTCAAACAAATAACTTCTCAAATCAAATAGCATTTGTTTTTCACTTCACAGCGATAACAGCACCTGGTGGCTGTAGTGGATCTTCATCTGACCATCACACCGTTGAGATAAATTAAAACTGTGTAGGTTTCATCTTGAGAAACACAAGAACAAGCTTGTTTTGTATAAATGTGAACGAACAAGCCGAGAGCTGGGATTAGAAAGATCAGACCAGATGCAAGGCTACACTGCTGCTGCTGTTGCTACACATGTCAATTACATAAATACAGTTTCCTGTCTCTACGCCAACATCAGGACCACCCCCCTCACCTCTGGTGGTCCAGGGTGTATGTGGAACAGAACCAAAATAAACAATACCCCAAATACCTTTTCAGTTTCTTTTTTTCTCGTTTAGTGAGTATAACTGCAGGACTCTCATTGTAATGTATCAGGAAATGAAAAGGATGTTGTCGTTTCTGCTTAAATGGAGGGCCATGCCCTCGGCAGTGTTGATAAGAAAAACACCCAGCTCACCGTAGCCTACGTTCAACATCAGTGCTCTTTTTTATTTCTTCCCAGCCCATAAAATATATGTTAAGGAACCCACATGTGTAGTTGCTCGTCTTTGCTGTAAACCTGGTTTTATATGTCTTTGTGCCATACACAAGGAATACGAAGAACACCTGAGGGGTGCACTTCAACACAGTGTTAGTCGGGGACTACAACTGGCTGATTGGTGCAGAATGTGGCCTGTTGCTGCACCACAGGCGTGCAGCAGTTACAAAAGAGGCAAAGCCATTAGTAACACACGTAGACACTTACTGGAAATGTCCCACTCAGCACAATGACCGTGGAACATAATGCTGCTGCCGTGACAGGGCACAGCATCCACCGATCACACATGTAACGCTTTCCACTGCCGACTGTCAGGGTGCAACACAGCTGAGCCACAACCCTGTTGTGACATTGAGTCTTCATGAAAGACAGACAAATGATCGTCTCTGATTTGCATCAGATGGCCACTGAGAGCTGCTACACTGTTCACAGACAGTGGGTGAAATGTTACCTGTTCCACATCTGATTGGAAGCGGAAATATAATCAGCACTGCACCTCTAAACCTGAACATATAATTAGTCTACAGCAACAACAGCACTGCAATAAATCATACATTAAGGTTTCACTGTTCAGTTCTTTTGTTGAAACTGAGAGATGAGCTGATTTACTGTTGGGTCATTGTGGTGGTTGGACTTTTAGGCAAAGTCAGACATGAGCATTGAAGCTGAAAACTATACTTTATCAAAAACACAAGCAACTGATTGTTGACTTTAACGCCAACGAGTAGTAACTTACTCAGATTTTAGCCTATTTTTCATTGTTCTGTTGCGATCCTCTCTTCAAGCCCAAACATTAAATGTGTTTTTAAAAAAAAGCAAATCAAGTCTTCATTTTCATTACAAGTGTATTGTGTAAGTTGGAGGGTAAAGTTCATTCAGTGATGCAAACAAGCACACGGACAACAGATGATGCCTCAGATTATAACATTTGGAGGCAAAGACAACAACAACAAAAAAAACCCCACATGGCTCAGAAATGATTAATAATTTCAAATTTGAAGTGTAAATGTTTAGAAAATGTATAACAGCTACACATTTTAAAAGGTAGCTCACTTTAAAATTAAAGTCCTAGTTTTAAAAATTGTTACAGTGTGCACAAAGATTTGTTACTTTTTTTT
The DNA here is from genome assembly GCA_900302695.1 of Helostoma temminkii. NCBI lineage: Eukaryota > Metazoa > Chordata > Actinopteri > Anabantiformes > Helostomatidae > Helostoma > Helostoma temminkii. The sequence continues at coordinate 9,667 of OMLM01013107.1, read as the reverse complement.
GCTACTAATAAGTTGTTGTATCTATAAAATGCCCATGTGAAAGGTGACATTATGTTTTAACCTATACATTCAGGTTTTTACCATGCACACTAAACAAAAGCAGCTAATTATCACATTTTAGAAGCTGGAAACAACAAATGTTCGATGATTATATGATTATTTATAAATATATGAATACATATATAATATGATAATAATGCTAATAATTAAAATAGCTGTGGAGACTTTCTGTAGGTGTGCTGTGTTAGACTCAGTGTAGGGCTTATAGGCTGCACCATCTTCAGAAGAAGACATCCCACAACATTAAATTTGAGAGAACCTGTTCTATCTTAGTCTCGTAGTCAAGCAAACAAAAAAACTAAGTCACTAAACAAAAATCACATCTTTACAGCAGCTCAAAAGCAAACATTACTTCACCAACCACTATAATTCAGCCTTCTCTCCCCAGAGGAACCTGTCATTTCCTCCTTCTCCTGGTTAAAACAGACAAAAGTCTTTTTCTAGATCAGCATTCACCAACATTATCCACTTGGCTGCATAAACCTTTTTAACACCTGTTTGCGCAGGACCCACAGTCTGAAACCTGCTGGAGGTGCAGGTTTGGTTTGTGGCTGACAAGTCATTCATAAACAGTGTGAACACTTGGTGTAACCATCCACCGTCGTGTTAAAACCAAACTGTAGACCTCAGGTCAGTGACAGCTTCCCAAGTCAGCACATTTAGCTTCATCCCACAATCACACGAAGCCTTTTGTAGACGAACTAAACCAACGTAGATGTTCAGTGACGCTATACGCGCTGCATATGTCGATGAATATGAAATAAAACACACAATATTACCGTGTATCTCAGCTGAATCCCTCAGAGATGTCAGACTGCTCTCTCTCCGTGCGTCTATTTACTGGCCAATATAATGGTAGAGTCTTGTGAGCGTCAACGTCACTTCCGGACGCTCTGGCCCGTTCACCTGTAAACGCCTCAAAGATCGTCTCATGAAGAGATGGATCCTACAGACGCTGAAAAAGAGGCCCGGCTGTAACTACAAAAATAAAGGCTCAACTGATCACTAATCACCAGTCTAACCTTAACAGTCTGTGTCATTATACACATATACGTATCATATTTGTAATGTTTTAGACCATTTTATTTCCAAATATGTGCACATTTCATTTACATGTATATTAGTTAGTGTGTTAGTTAGTTAGTTAGTTATATGTGGAGCTCAGAAAATATGAGTCTTAAATGTGATGAAGTATTTAGGCCTAGATAATGTGGTTATATAGATACATATTCTGAAAACAAATATATAATATGTAAACTCACCTAAACAGTCTTCACCTTTTTCTTGTTCGTCATTAAATTGCAATGAATATAAAACTTCAGTGATTGACTCTGTTGTATGGTCTTGTGAAGAAATGCATCAAACATAAAATGTCCCACTTTGCTTCGCTGACACCTTTAACAAATGTGCAAAGGTGCTCTAAATATGATTTTCAGGAAAAATAAAGATTACATGCTATATAATTGTTTAGAATACGGTCAATATTTATTAAACTACAGTTAATGTTTAATTAAAAAAACATTTTAAATTGTGATGATATCAGCCTTTCTTGGTTCTGCTGTCTGTTCTGGTTGAGTGTCTTCCTGTCTTCCAGGTAGTCAGAGGGTGGAGCTAAGACTTAGAGATGCAGTCCACCTGTGTGGGCTGGGCTTAGATCTCTACAAAGGCGGCTCACCCTGTCCCTGAGCCTGCTGACTTCAGTCTTTGTACCTGCATGCACGTACTCAATTTACACTGCTCATACAACTCTGACTTTATCACACACATAATTTTTATTCTGTGTATTCAATAAAAACATGTTCAATTTCTTGAAAAGAGTGTGGCTTCAGTCTTCTGTCACATCCTGTTGAGCCAGGTTGTGACAAAGTGCGGGTCGTCACAATTTTGTTACAGTCGTTTATTGGTAAGTCCTCTGATGCTTGTTTTGAAACAACTTTATGAATTATTGATGCCAATACTCCGTTTGTGTCACTATTTTTAGCAACTGTTCAGTTTTTCTGTTTTGAATAGTGCTCATTTTTGTATATGGGTTAAGTGTGTGTGAGTTAATTTGTTCAGTTGAGCAGATTTTCAGGGGCTGAGCTTTCTTTGATACTGGAGGCAGTTTTGGTTGAAAATTTGAGCCTTAGTGACAGTGTTGATTAGCTGCACATGTGCCACTCGGAGCTTTCCTTTGTAGGATGTATGAAAACTTACCCTTTGATTGGTTCATAACTTTTTTGTACTGTTGCAGTGAAAATAGTTGGAGCAGTTGTCTCGGGGGGCACGTCCATAGACTTTAGGGGTGTCGCTGTTTTTTGCAGTTGCCTTCCTCATTCTATTGGTTTCTGCATAAGTACCCACTATAAGTAGCTGCATGAGGACTAGGGGTGAGATTAGTAAGTTTCATTGGTAGGTAGTCAGCGGGAACGCTCTCATTTTGTTTGTGAGTATTGGAATTGTCACTGTCCTGTGATGGCAAATATTGGCAAATGTTTATTTTCACAGGGTCACATTAAAATGCTGGTTCACCTTTTCCACTCTCTTTTTGAGTTCCAGATGTTGATAGCACACATCAAATTGTTGTTTTTTTGCAGTGCAATGTGTTATGGCAAGATTTCTGGTTCTATTCAGTCAAATGAGGAAACAAGAGAGGTTAAAGATTCAAAAACCTTTATTAATCCCAAAGGCAAATTGTTTGCCTTGTTACAGCTGCTCTCTGTCCGAAAAGAAAGGAAAGAACTACGACCAGAAAAGTAGAGTGCAGTTGAATCAGCTGTCCACTTCAGTCTATTGTCTGAGTAGACTCCCTGGTGTTTGTAGTCTGTAACAGCTTCCACTTACTCACCCCTGAGAGAGGAGCGACACAAGTTTTGGATTGTGTAAAGTCCACTGGAGCTGGAGATGATTAAGTCTACAGCAGTCCACATGTCCACTACTGACTGCTACTATGTGATGGCCCCGCCCTGAATTATCCTACAACAACAGAGTCATTTCTTTATGTCAGGACTGAGGTTTACCTAAAGGCTGAGGTATTGAAGGCTAAAACAAAGAGACACAGTATTGTCCCATGTCCCCAACACACAGTTCTGCAGGTGGACGTACTGAGGGTGGGTGTGATGTCCTGCAGTGGGGCGTCTTCTGCTGTACAGGGGTTTTACATCAGCTTGGACAGTTGCTCAGCACCTAACCACCTTACCATTAACACTGTAGGTGGCAAAAGGTGTTGGTTGATGTTGAAGCTGTTCAAACTGAGTGCACACAGCAGTTGTTTGTGTTACACAAGACTGGGTGAAAATTGTTCAATGTTTTGGTTGACATTGTACTTAGGTGGTGCAAAGTCTTGCAGTTAAACCAATGATCACGAACCAACTGACAAGCAATGAACTTTATTCATTTTTTATTATCTAAACGGAAGATAGCAGGTGTAATGACTCATAGCCCCGCGTGACAAACTTGTGAGTTTGTTTGTGAGTGATTTCATTCAATTCAAATTGAACCGAGAATATCTGATGATTTATGGTAAATAAACCTGACTCTGGAATGCATACTTCTATTGTCTACTTAATAACAATATGTTGTCAGTTTTAGGCAATAGAATTAGAATTAAATTTAATTTAATAGCTTCTCTATACATTTTGCTTTTTGTTGTCTATAATGGAAATAAATGGAAATAGGTGGAAATTTATTAGCGTTTTATCACTGAACACAATTGTATGGTTTTTCATTTTCATTAATTGTTTCAAAATCTTTGTGTAATATTACATGTGGTCAGAATTTGACCTAGCTGAGGTTTGTGGTGGAGTTTGTGGCATCATGAAATTAGAGCAGAGTGGGAGCTCTTCGTTTTCGTTTCTCTCTGACGCTGTGGTTAAAAATAGCTCTTTCATCTTGTCAATGGCGCTGTGGCACCGGGGACAATAGTAGAGACAGGACGGGAGACTAGAGTAGCTTCTCACTGTTCAGTAGCTCTGCGTACAGAGCATGAAGTTTCATTTTCACAGTTATTTTCACAGACAGTTTCACAGTCTTTACTCGGGTGCTAATCTGAACTTTGTAATCACTGCACTGAGTTGTACAATAAATCGACATGTTTCAGAAATAACATCGCCACGCTGTAGCCTAAATGTATTTTCACAGATCAACATGATTATTTTTTGGCATATGATTAACTCTTAATTTGTCTGAAGGATAAAAAAAACCTCGGGGAAGGGAGGAGGGTGTGAAACCGATACTGAACTGTTTGGCCACTTCTGCCTGCTCTCGGAGGCTGCTCCGAAACTACAGTGAGGCTGTATAAAGTGTGGTGGAGGACAACATGTTTTTATTCCTCTGCACATGGAAGAACAAATGCAATTTAATGTATAGTAGCAATAGCTTTTTAATAATTAAAATGCAAATATAAAGGTTATATAACAAAACAAACCGCACCTTGACACACAGGTAAAGTATTCATTAGTGGAAAAGTAATTCTAAGAAATGTTTACTCAACTTAAAGGTAAAGTGATGCTGGCAGCAAAATACATCAGAAATTAAAATTTTAATGTTGCAGTTTGTCCAGCAGTTTAGTATTAAAAAAAAGTGATTATTGTTTATTACCTTTATTACTGTTGCAGGTGGTCCACACTTGAGCATGTTCACATATAACAATTTTTTTGTTTATGTGATACTGATTTGCATCTTTATGTTTTAATATATAATACACGTGATAATATTTGCATTTGTACTTTAATATATATACTATACTATAGCTGTGATGTATAGATAGATAGATGTATAGATAGATGTATAGATAGATGTATAGATAGATAGATGTATGTATAGATGTATAGATGGATAGATAGTGCAGAATACAAAATAAATGTCAGTGTGTTCAAACAGCATATTTAACAGGCACAAACCTGTTGGTGAGGCACATTTTCAGTACAGCAGCATGTAAAAAAATCATAACTTCCTATTGTGCAGCTCAGCAACTTGCCGCAGAGCGTCTCTTTGGTTTGCGCTAAGTTTCGTTTTGCTGCTCACCTCTTGCCACTGAAGAGAGCTGCCACTGCTCACCACCTATTAAGAAAATTACATCAAAATAATTAGTAATTATATATTTTCTGTTGGGAGAATTGTGACCTGAATTTGTGCCCAAATCCAAAGAAAATCAATTAGTCTGTCAGTTCATTTCTTCAGGTAACTGTAAAATATTGCATGTGTACAGCATGTGTGTGTTTGTATAATAAAATCATCTTCTCACCATACTATTGATGTCCACCATCACCTGGTGTGTTCTGTCCAGATGAATATGTAGGACAGTGGTCTCCACCCAGGCATTGTCAGTGTTCCTGCAGTCATCCACGTAACCTTCAAACACCTGAATTACAATCACACTTTATTAATGTCAGAGTAAAGAAAAGTAAAATTAAATGAATTCATCACATTAACACACTTTACACGTCTTGTGGTGACTGAGTTTAGTGAACTGAGTCTTTCTTTGGGGTCAAATCCTAAAATTGTGTTGCATATTTAAATCTGAATAGCTAATTACCATCAAATGTATTATTTCCACGTTTAATCTTAGTCTTAATCTTTGCATTTACTTTTGGTTTGATTGGTACTAATGATTTTAATGACAAAATACTGTATGTATATGTCTCTGTCTTCACATCTACTATAGCTGTGTATCTACTCTTTGCTGTACTTTAACTTATTGACAGTTGTCTGTAAACCCTGTTCTCCCTCTTGGTACATTAAAGCTCTTCTCTATCAGTGTAAACCACAGTGCTGAAGCGACGCACCTTTGTTCCCTTTGAAATTGTTGCATTTAGTTTTTCATACAGAGTCTTTCCCATGGTTTTCTGAAGAGTCACAGGCAGGTGATCAGCAGACTGGACGGGTCCCTGAAGGTTTAAAGTTTCAACAGAACTGTGTTTTAGTGAACAGCCCCGACAGTAGAAAGCATGAAGTGAACAAACACTTGGACTAACCCCAGGTAAAACCAAGGTTCCCTGGCTCTCGTCCAAAACTGCCAGGAACTCCAGAACAGATCTTTCACTGTCTTGCCAGCTAAAAAACAAATTTCAAGGTTTGGATCATGCCATGTCATTGAGTTGTAGTTAAAAAAAACTTTTAAAAAGCTTTGTAACACCTACCGTGTTAGCACAAGTTCTAAATTCAGATTTGGACCCAGGTGCATGAGTGCACCTCGTCCCCTGATGCCAGTCCTCCCTCCTGGGTTTCTAATGAAAGATCCATATAAGACATCTACATGTGCTTGTAAGGTTACCGTTAGTGCCATTTGATGCCATGTGCATCTTATCTTGTAGTTACCTGTAGTTGTCCAGGGATAACTGATCTGATTCTGATCTGTGAAGAAATTAAATTTAAGGAGATTATCATCGTGGGTTAAATATTCAGGATTGGCTGATTAAAGAAAGCACATTATGGATAATCTTAGCTACAGATATATCCACATACTAAACCTAATGACAACAAAAACTGCATATGAATTAAAATAATCCAAACATACCCGTCCACATGGTCCCCACTGTCTTCTGAAGCATAATATGTTGGCATGTATGAGCTGTATATGACCTGAAAGATAAGAGGATGTGAAAATAAACTGGATCCGAGAAACTCAGACTTTGATTTCACACAGTGAACAGCAGATGGTGATGTGAAATACCTCCCATGGCACCTTATCCTCAGGCACAGGGAAGCGTGTGAGCTTGCTGTTTGGGTATTGTAACTGACGGGCATTCACGTGGAACCCAGCCTCTTTCTCGGATGTAAAAGTGTCAGAGGTCTCCTCTATTTTCACTGATGCTGCAGGGAAGAGTACAGATGAGTGAAAACTACAGGAGCTTGAGTGAATTTAAAACTGAAGCTGAGCATTTGTAAATAATACAATAATAATAGATGTAGTATGCTGACTCATTGATGGTACTTCTTTTGTAGCAAGACCATGAGATTTCAGACTGTCCATAATGCACTGCAGGGCTTTTGTTGACTGGACAACCTGATGAGACAAAATAACCCAAAGTGGGTGAAATAGTTTTGATAAATGTATTTAAAATGAAGATAAGTATTTTATTACCAGGAGACATCCAGAAAAAGAATTTCTAATAGAATGCCTTGATCTCACAGCATAATGTGAACCAGCCTCTATTTTCTATTAAGTTAGATATTTTAAGTTTTACTGGACATTCACCTGACTTTCAGGGTAATATATGTAAATTGTTAACATAATACGTTAAATAGTTGGATAAAGAACTAACAAAAATAATGATGATAAAAAGATTCCTGGTGTGAAGTATTGAGTTTAGGAATGGGAGGATGGGACAGTGAAGGAAAGAGAGAGGGCGTTAGGAGAGTGCTTCGGAGGAAGAGGGTAAGGAAGATCAATCTGCTGAAACTGGCAAAGATGCTGAAAAAGACACTGGGAATAATACGTGTTGCTTAACATCTTTAGGATGAAAATATCTGATACGTTGTAACAAAGAAAAGCGAACAATCTAAACTTAAAGTTGTAAGCATTAGCAGAGTAAGAAGTGGATTAACTACAAATAGAGGGAGAGCTGGGCGGCACGGTGGTGCAGTGGCTAGTGGCACAGTTGCCTCACAGCAAGAAGATCCTGGGTTCGATTCCTGGGGTCGGCCACAGTCTTTCTGTGTGGAGTTTGCATGTTCTCCCAGTGTTTGTGTGGGTTCTCTCTGGGCACTCCAGCTTCCTCGCACAGTCCAAAGACATTAAGTGGGGACTCTAAATTGCCCGTAGGTGTGAATGGTTGTTTGTCTATATGTGGCCCTGTGATAGACTGGCAACCTGTCCACGGTGTACCCTGCCTCTCACCTGTATGCCGGCTGGGATAGGCTCCGTGACCCCTGCGGGGACTAAGCAGTTCAGAGGATGAATGAATAGAGGGAGAGCAGTCATTACAGGAGTACCACTCAACATGAATATGGCGGAAAAACAATCTAAAGTAGCAGACATCCAAAGGATGAAATGGGATCAGGAGGCAGACAGAGACTGTTATGATTTACTGATATGAATAAAATAATCAACATGTGATTTCAGCTTTATTTTAAAAGGTTTAATAAAAATATGGCATTTACAGTCAGGAATTATAGCTATTTTAATAAAATGCACACTTTGATCACATCTTAATTGTTTTATTTTGAGTCCACTGTGCTAGTGTGTCAAGACAAAATCATAAAATCTCTGTCTTTGCCCAGATACTTGTGGACTTGTGGACTGTATTTGTGTTGTTGTTCTTTTCTTGGTAATTTCCTTTCCTTTTTAACAGACGGCAGCTGTAACAGGCAAAACAATTTTCCTCTAGGATTAATTAAGTTTTTTGAATCTTGAATTTTTAAATTCTGTGTAGGAAAAACAAATACAGATATTTTTACAAGAAAGAGAATATACCTGATATAAGTTTAAGAATTTATGGAAGAGTGCTGTGATGCATGATTCCAAATTAACATGGATTGCACATAAATAACTATTTAAAGCTGCAATAACTATTATTTTACACATTTCCAAAAAGATTCAGTGTAAATGAGACCAGACGTGTTGTGTCTCAGCTGTTTTGGTCCACTTTATGTCTCTCAGGTACATACACACTTTTTATTTATTTTTTTGTCCAGCCTGCAACCTGGTACCACCAGGTGGCAGAATAGGCCAAGTTCCGCATGCCAGACTGACTGCAGTGCAACCTGCCATGTCACAATAGTGTGAAATGTACACACATTCTCTAGGAACAATGTTATGCATCTAAATTATTGGTCTGACTTAGACATTTGTGTTTTTTCATGCATCTCACTCAGGTAGGTAATGTCTACATATGTTCAGTGCATTGCATGACTGAAAGCACCATCACTTTCAGCTAACAGCTAAGGGTAGCCGGAGACAAGCCATGGAGGCAGAGACGGAAACAGGTTGCTGAAACATGGCGGGAGGGGCAACGAGCAAAATTATGGCTGCAGTGTTTTGTTTTGGTTCAGAGAAACAAATCTGACTCATACTACATTTACATTTACATTTAGTCATTTGGCAGACGCTTTTATCCATAGCGACTTACAAGTGAGGTACAAAACAAGCAAAACTCTTAAGTCAAGGAGAGAGACTAAAGCAAAGCAAAGCACTATCAGGAGAAGTGTGTTCGTTTAATGAGATGTGAGGTTTTTTTTTTTTTTGTTTGTTTGTTTGTTTGTTTTTTAATTAAGAAAGCGCATTTTCAAGTGCAAAGAAAGTTATGGAAAAGTTCTATCTTCAGCAGTTTTTTGAATATTGGGAGTGATGTTGCTGATCGTGTAGAATTGGATAGTTCATAGGTGTCAAACTCTGGCCCGCGGGCCAAATTTGGCCCGCAGTGTAATTATATTTGGCCCGCGAGGCTACACCAAATGACTACTAGAGCTAGCCCGCCGGTATTATACAGCGCATTCATTCATCGCTAATACTACAAATCCCTTAATGCCATAATGGGGCGGGGGCGCATCATCACAGACATGTACGCTGCAGTGAGGGCTTTTAAAACTAAACTGTGCCTGTGGGAGAATCAGATGCTGCAAGGAAACCTTGGCCATTTTCCCTGCTGCCAAACCATGAAAACGCAGTTCTTTACCACCTTGTTCC
>OMLM01013106.1:0-23030 GCA_900302695.1 Helostoma temminkii | reverse complement strand
TTAATGCTGCTCCACAGTGTTTTTTGTACTTTTAGCTAAAACTCATTACTTAATTTATTAATACATTTAAAATACATATATTTAACTAATATATAACAATAATATAATATATATGTTCATTCATAACAGTATGTGTCACTTGAAAATAATATTTTATGCCACATTTTGAAGGATGTCTTATTGGATATGTTTGTCCTTGGTTGAACTCTCGTACATACATTTATTTAGGAAATAAAAATTGTAAATTGACTGTGATATATACTGAAAATAGATCTACACCAGCCAATCTTCTTTTCAGGGTTTGTATTTTTGTTATGTCACTTACTCCTTTCCGTACCTGCACTGAATGTCCCTGATTGGCTCTGATCTGCATGCGTCCATCCTCTGGGTGGAAACAAAGCTTAAAGCGCTGCTTGTCATTTGTGGCCACAACTCTCTCCACATCTTCCAGTGAGTACGAGCGGAACTGTGGGTGATTCAGAAGATCCTCCACAAACACGAACCCATCTAAGACAGAGTGTTAGAGCTGTCACAACAGGGAGGCTCTTTTTTTTGCCAATATTGTGAGTTGCTCACCTGTACCCATTTGAAGACCCATTTTGTTGGCTCCATGGCGAAGAGCATAGGACATGGACTTAGACAAGTGGACATCTCTGTCCTGGTAGGGGAGAAAAGGCATCACTCAGGATGGCCATACACAGGTTAGTTCACATTTGTGAAGACATTTATGACATAATGCACTCCCTAACCATCACAACTAAACACCCTACCCATAATATTTCACTCTAACCTTAATTAAAACCTAATTCTAACTTTAATGCTATAATAAAGTCATAACCTTCATACAGTCATTCAAAGGTGTGTGGGAAAGTGAGGACTTGCGTGCCCAAAATATCCTCACTCCCATGGTATGAGCTCCTAAAACTCAATCTGGTCCACTGTGTGTTCATCCATCAAATACACACACACACACACACACACACACACACACACACACACACATTGATTTCCCAGTATGATTATGGTTTAGAAAGAAGACCAGATGTTTCTGTGCCAAACAGATTACTGCCTGACCACATACCTAATCACGGACTTGTCATGGGAAATAAAAAAATCATCATCTGAAAATATGAAAACTTGGGTAAATATCATATTTTTAGGTTATAGGCTCTAACCTCTGCACCACGGTCCCCTCTCCTTGCCTCTCCTTCCTCTCCTTCCACGGTCTCTGTCCATTTAAACGCAGGAAGCTCAGTCATTCAGTCATTTATCCGAAGCTGTTGGAAACTGTGTCATAAACTGTGGTGGTTTTAATTCAGCGAAAGCTAACATCAGCAAACTGTCAACAAACATGCGGTGACCGCCCACTTCCTGTCAGTGTCCGCCTGTAGGTGGCGCTGTTTCGGCCGAAGAGCAGCAGAGCACCACCGAGGAAAAGCTGCATTTTGTCCTGGAAGAAAACATAAGACAGGCAGCAGCTGCAGGTAAGCAGATATTCATCATGCCCACGATATGATACGCTTATGATTATTATAGTTTTAACTTACAAGTCACATCGATGTGTGCAACCAGAAAACTGCGGTTACTGCAGCTCCCCGCTGCACACAGAGGCTGAGCTAACTTGGCTAACTGATGTTAGCATACAGTGGCTGAGCTGAAACTACCTGTTTTTCTACTGCCCGTTTGTCTTCACGACTTTTGAGCGACATTTCACATTGTTTGCCACATTTCTTTGTCACCTGCGTCCCCTTCGCTGGCATGTCAGTATGGATCTCTCGCTGTATTTTAAGGCTATTAAGAGGTGGTATGTTTGCGAGGACAGTGCCAGTGGACTCTGAATTTATTAATTTTATTTATTTAATCAGGTCTCACTGAGATCATAATCTCTTTTTCAAGAGAGACCTGAGAACAAGACGCATTTGTGGTCATAAAAGTCAACAATAAAATATGAAACAAATCAGTAAACAATTCTAAAATGGCACAAAGATGCGCATATAAACAACACAGAGTTTAGCATAATTTAAACAGAAACAATCAGCTAAAGCATGAGCTAATAACAAAAAAATAAAGAAGCTAACCTGACTATAAATGCAAGGTTAGTGCGCACATATGTAATGTCTGAGGTTAAGTAGTTATTGGATTGTGTGCTGTGGTTACAGTAGGGGTTTAGAAATGATGTCATTAAAGAAGTCCAACCAACTTTATCAAATAGAGAAAAACTGTATCATTAGTAATGAAACGCAAAGGACTATATAACATACTAATACTATAATACTATATCTAATATTATAGAACATGACTGTAATCATGTGCAAACATAAATTCTGTCATTCTGTCCCATCCTGTAGCATTTTTCTATCCGACCAAATTACTTAAATATTTATAAGATTCAACAAGAGATGTATGGGCTTTGTTTCAAGTTATTATACCTTGGAGGTCCTCGTCAATATTTAATGTAGAAAAGATCATACACTTGATTTTGTCAGCATTTAGAACAAGTCTGGGTTTAGGAAGTGCCGTTTGAAAAGTGTGCGTGGCAAAAGTATTCATACCCCCTGAACAATTCCACATTTTGTCATGTTACAAACACAAACTTAAATTAATTTTATTGATATTTTATGTGATAGACCAACACAAAGTATTGCATAAGTGTCAAGTGGAATGAAAATGATATGTGACGTTATATGTATTCAGCCCTCCTGACTAAATATTAATTGAACCATGTCTCTACAAGATTTGTACATCTAGAGACAATATGTGCCCATTCTTCTTTGCGAAATAGCTCCTGTTCAGTCAGATTGGATGGAGAGAGTCTGTGAACAGCAATTTTCAAATCTTGCCACAGCTTCTGAGTAGGATTTAGGTCTTTGACTGGCTCTGGCTTTATGTTTATGGTGTTTGTGTTTATGGAAGGTGAACCTCCGGCCAAGTCCTAAGTCTTTTGCAGCCTCTTGCAGGTGTTATTCCAGGATTGACCCTGTATTTAGCTCCATCCATCTTCCCATCAACTGTCCCTGAAGAAGAAAAGTATCCCCACAGCACGATGGTGCTCAGGTTGATTTGTAGACCAAAAAGTTCAATTTTGGTCTCATCTGACCAGAGCACCTTCTTCCACATGTTTGTTGTGTCCCTTACATGGCTTGTACTGCAAACATGACTTCTTATTACCTTTCTTTCAACAATGGCTTTCTTCTTGCCACTCTTTCATAAAAGCCAGATTTGAGGAGGTCATGACTAATAGTTGTCCTGTGGAGCTGTAGATCTCTGCCGCCCAGAGTTACTATGGGTCTCTTGGCTGCTCCTCTCATTAATAGTCTCCTTGCCCAGCCTGTCAGTTTATGTGGTCTGCCCAGGCTTGGTAGGTTTGCAGTTGTACGATACGCTTTCTGAGATGTTCAAAGCTTGGGATATGTTTTTATAGCCTACCCTGCTTTAGATTTCCCCACAACTTTATCCCTGACCTGTCTGGTGTGTTCCTTAGTCTTCATGATGCTGTTTGTTCATTAATGTTCTTTAACAGGCCTCTGGGGCCTTTACAGCACAGCCGATTTATACTGAGATTGAAATACACACAGGTGGACTCTATTTACAACTGCGTAAGTTGGTTGCACTGAATTTTAAATTTTTATTTGTAAAAAATCTTGAACACCAATCATAATTTTCTATCCACTTCACAATTTTGCAATACTTTGTGTAGGTTTATCACAAAAAAAATCCCAATAAAATACAATTAAGGTTGTGGTTGTAAAGTGACAAAATGTGGAAAAGTTCAAGGGGTATGAATACTTTTTCAAGGTACTGTATTAAATTTTTGTATAAATGATTGGCAAAAATGCTAATTAAAACATTAATCTGGTAAAATAATATAATTTATATAGAGAGTAAAAAGTAATGGACCAAGGATAGACCCCTGCATGGATGTGACTCAACACCATCAGCAACAGTCTGAGTTCTGACGGTCAGATGAGCATGAAAACATTTAAGAGCAGCACAGTTAACGCACAGGGTTTCAGAATAGCTGTGGGATTCACTGTGTCAGAGGCTTTTGAGAGGTGAATAAATAGAGCAGCACAGCTTTGTTTTTATTCATAGTGGAGACAATGTCAACAATTACTGAAACTGCAGCTGTAATTGTGCTATGACCAGGGCAGAGACAGATAACTGATGGTTTACCACAGACTCCAGGACTTTTTCCAGAAATGGAAAAAAAAGATATTGGCTGTGGATGTATAAACTAATATAGAATGACAATACAGTGAATTACAATTGTAATTCATAAGGAAAATGTGACTGTTGACGGTTACTGTGCATTAATATGCACCTAAAAAGTCTGTGGAAAGTAAATTTTATTTCAGTGACAGTGGTAAGTATCTGCTTCCTGTCATTTTTATCCTCTCTGTTCCTCAGGTGATGGAGTTCCCTCAGCATTCCCAGCAGCTGCTGTCAGCTCTGCGCTCCCAGCGCCAGCGAGGCTTCCTCTGTGACTGCACGGTCCTGGTGGGCTCATCCCATTTTCTCGCTCATCGGGCTGTTCTGGCCTCCTGCTCGCCTTTCTTCCATATGTTCTACTCAGACTCCCCAGGAGCCAATGTCGGAAACGGGGGCAACAGCTCTGTTACACTTGACAGCGACATTGTCACGGCCGCTGCCTTTAGCTTGCTGTTGGACTTTGTCTATGAAGGTGTGCTGCAGCTGGATGAGTCTCCTCCAGTGGAGGACATATTGGCAGCTGCAAGTTTTCTGCACATGAACGAGGTGGTGCGAGTGTGCAAGAGGAGGCTGCAGAGACGGGGGCCTCTGGCTGAGGCAGACAGCACTCGCTCTGAAGAGAGCACTAGCGTGAGGAAGGTAACAGAGACAGGAAGGAAGGGTGGGGGTGTTGGTGGAGGTGAGGCAGTGGTGCTCATGACAGGAGACCATTTGAATGGTGTTGCCATGGCAGCACCACTCTTATCAGTGTCTTTGGTGGCAGAGAGGAGTCAGCTGGAGTCTGTGAAGTCTGAGCAAAGGTCTGGTGGGGGTTCGTCAGAGACACGAATTCAGACTCTAAGCCCTGATCTCGCTGACACCACTCAGCCAGGCATGGATGCCCCTCCTCTGCCCACAGGAGGAGAGCTGGTGCAGGGCCTTGTCACAGACCAGTCTGCCCCTGCCTCTCGATGTCACATAAGGCTGGGAGCAGGAGGTCAGGGGGACGTGTCGGCACTCTGCAGCCCATGCAGCACCACAGAGACATACAGGTATGGGTCTGTTCTGGAGTATTTTAATGAGAGAAAAAATAGAACAACATAAAAATTGAAACTCTACTTTAAACACTATAATTTACTTCCCTGATCTGAATAGAAGATTTATGAACAGTGGTGATTATTTTAAGCTTTGCTGGTAGCCTGAAATCTCAGTCACTTTCAGCTCTAAGCAAATAGAAGTCAGAGAAACGCTATTTTAAAAAAAGAAACAAAGTCGAATTTCAATTGGACAAAGAAGGCTAATGACATCAACAACGCAACACGACTGGAAAACCTTTAGATAAAAGTAGCTCTGAATTAGTTGGGTAGAAGATGCAACATTGCTACTAGTAATTAGACTTAAAATTAAGAAAATAAACCCTTTTGAATGACATAGCCTAGACCTTAACCAAGTAGAGATGCTTTGAATGAAGAGAGTTGCTGAGCTGAAACAGTTCTGTGAGGAAGAATTGTCCAAAACACTTCCAGACAACACAACACTTCTCATCCACAGCCACAGAACATCCTTGTTTGAGGTTGTTGCTGCCAGGTGGTGCTGCCAAGGTTAAATCCAAGACTTCACTTACTGTCAACCAGCACTGTGAATGTGCTCCATAAAGATACAATTACATTGCTGTTTGTAGTTGTGACTAGGATCAAAATTACATTTTAAAATTTACATTTTTATTTTACATTTTATGACCAGCTAATGCAGAAAATCAGGTAATTCCAAAATGGTCACATACGTCTTTCTTGACATCTTAAATGAAATGAGCACAGTATACAAATTATCAGTAACATGTAGCATGTTTGTATTCTGTGCATTAATATGAGGGTACAGTGCACATAACGTGCAAAGTACAGGGAATGATGGAGATTAGTGCACTGGATGGCATATTATCAGTCATGGACTAGGTTTAACTTTTATACTCCCATGAGGTTCCATCAAAAATTAATTAGATGTTTTAATTGATTTATATAATGTTCAGTGTTTATTAAATGTAGATTTAAAAATCGAAGCAGATATGATAAGTACACAACGTTAACTTATTTATTTATCGTTATAAAATACTGTTAAATCAATCAATGCCGCCATTGTCATTACACTAGAGGTGCAATGAATGAATGAATGTTTATAAATTCCTTCCTTTCTGTCTTTCATCAACCACAGCAGTAACCAGCAGCCTTCATCCTCATCTTCTTCCTCCCTGGTCCCAGTGAGCCAAACCAGTGGTTGGTCAGTTGTTGGTCATTCCCAGTCAGAATCCAGCGTCTCCCCTGGCCCACCGCAGGACACACAACGACTTCCCCATAACAGCGATGCTGTTAGGAAGCCCTCGGAGACTGACCACAGAGGCACTTTAGGCAGAGGACAGCAGACGGTCATGTTAATCCAGACCTCAGCACTCACTTCACACTTACAAACCAACCCCACACACCCCCCACTTCAGCATGCACGTCCCAAAATCCGAATCCAGAGCGCTGTGCCACTTCAGCGCCTAAGCTCGGACCTACAGGTTACTCTTCAGGCCCAAACTCTTACTGAAACTGAGAGGGATACGAGGGCGTCTCCGGGTTCTAAAAAAGCAGAATCTCGCCCTCGTGTGAGTAGGACAGATGACAGTGATGAAGAAAATGTGAAGGTCAAAGTGGAGGCCATTGTAATATCTGACGAAGAGCAGGAGGACGAGAAAGAGGGAGACAGAGAAAGAGAACCAGTAATGGAAGTGGATGACGAGTTTGAAGATGACATTCAGGAAGAGGAGCTGAACAGCCCTCAGTTTCTCTCCTCCCACTCACAGGGGCTTTTACAAATTACTTCCCATTCAAATGACTACTCCTTCCCTCTGTCCCCATCCTCTTCCTCCCCTGGTGCTGGCCCTTCTTCCCATGACACCTCCTCCTTTGCTGCCTCCTTCATTCCTCCATCCACAGGTCAGCAGCATTCCGACCCTCCGGCCTACTTCCAGGACTTTCAGGACCCTATTGGGAACTTTGTGGAAGATGTCCCCACATGTGGAGTTTGTGGAAAGACTTTCTCATGTACATACACACTAAGGCGCCACGCCATTGTACACACACGGGAGCGGCCTTACGAGTGCCGCTACTGTTACCGGAGCTACACACAATCGGGCGACCTTTATCGACACATTCGCAAAGCTCACGACCACACGCTGCCAGCCAAACGCAGCAAAGCAGACATGGAGCCGTCCCTGCAGCAACAACCGCCACCACCACCACCACCTCTTAGCTAACACACAAACACTGTTATATTTCTATATGCTTACATAAATTCAACTCTTTAATTCTACCTGAACTGATACTTTACGTAGTGAGGATTAATACAGTATGTGTGGATTCTTCAGGTTACTGCTTACTTAATACTTTCTGAAATTTAATTTTAAAAATTAAAATCAATTTATGGTCTTCATGTTAGGCTTTGCTATACATTTTAAACTGATTTCTATCAATTTTTATTTTTTGTGTGGTCGCCTTTTTCAGAATTAAACCACATGTTGTTTTTAATATTTTATATTTGTAAACATCATGCAGACACCTCTTTTTCCTTTTCCTGAAGTACAGAAATACTCAAACACCAGCAGGGTGTGGTTTGGCAGTGATATCAGCCATCACTAACACGCTTTTGTTATGTATCACAGTTGTGTCCTTATAATCCTAAAACTGATCTATTGTTTTTAAAACCTAAAAAAAAGACATTTTAGGTTTGTACTGTTTTAATATTTATTAGCTGTGCATTTATATGTGTAAAATCATTTTAGATTTTATCAGTGTGAGAAGGGGTGTGAAAATAATTTTAAGTTTGTGACATTATAAACCCAGTGTTTGCTGTATTAGATCAAAATAAGGGAAAGCTGTTGGTTTTAATGTTTTCACTTACATTTCATTTGTACGACTGCCTTTTCAGTGTGCAAGTTGCCAGCTACGTTTGACTGACCGTGAAGTGTTTGTACTGTCTAGTGTTTTATTTACATCAGAGGTTTTCACATGACAACAAACATCTGCACAGATTCTGACATTTACTGTGCAACATGCTCTATGTTTGGTCTTGTTCATTCCCAATAGCGGTGAAGTGAAACGGTGGACTCAAACATTATCGTAATTATTACTATACATGGCAGCAAACAGACTGAGTGAATTCTTCAAGCGTTAAGGTCCATTCAGTGTAATGTAGGTGAGGCATACGTTTGGGGATCCACTTATTGCTATGTGACCTTTTTCTCCTGTAGTGACACTGATACTTGCTGTAATTCTGCCTTCTCTTTAAATGTTCAAACTTTAAATGTGCCTGAATGATTGAATGGTTGTTCTGCACCACAGTACTTGTGAGGCTTACACTTTCAGCATAATGAAACTTATTAGTTAAACCAGTCATGCAAAGTGAAAAGTTCTAGACTGGATACTCAGACATTTCAGTGATAGTTTCTATGGTAGCCAGTGTACATAGTTGTGAATAGACACTGTTCAGTACAACTTGTGTGTAAATATTGTTATGTTTTGTGAATCACACAATACACTGGTTTATTCAGTCAATATATTTTATTTTTCTTTGACTTGCTACAAAAAACATACAAAAACTACATCTGTTCCATCCTCTGCAACAGTAACACTGAAGTGGTTAAAATGTATTTCCACCCACTGTGGTCAGTGACCATCAAACTGGTTTAATTCCACAGATTTCATTCTTAACATGAGGTGCCACCAAACTGCAGCCTTTAACCAGGAAGTGTTGTCTTTCTGCTCAGTCTTCTATTGGACCATGGATCTGTGAAAAGACAAAATATCAGCATCATGCTATGAATCCAACCTCTCGTGTCTTTCCATGTGAAAGAAACTGTAATGAAATATTGACGGTGATAGTGTTTGTTAAACTGGCAAGTGACAGAAAGAAATGTTTTGATTAAAATAATTGTATTTCAAGCTGCTGGACTAGGTTTTGATTCTCCACTGACAAGAAAAGCTGTGTTCTGTGCCAAGATGCCACAGAGTAAAACGCTGACACCCCTCACACGTGGAGAATGAGAAACCTAAATGAAATGTTCTGTGAGGAATCTTTGTAATTAAATGCTCCATAAACAGTCTGCAAACAGTCTATGTTAGTAGACCTTGGCTTACATAAGAAATCCACTCAGATTTTTATGATGATAAACTTCTGATAGTAATACATTTTGTGCAGAATATTTTCAGTGACACAGACAAAACTTAACTTTGATTTAACCTGCAAAAAAAAAAAAAAAAAAAAAAAACTCACCGCCTCAGCCAGCTCAGGCCAATCCATCGCCATCACCACTGTGTCATCAGAGTTCGGAGGAGTCTCCAAGTTCCAGTACGTCAGCTTGTCAAACACAGAGGACACTATCACTGTCCTGTCCTGTACAGAAATCACACATAATTAAGCATCATATAGACAGAATAATAAAATCAACACAGCTGGATATCTGAATTCATAAAGTCTACATTTACATTTAGTCATTTGGCAGATACTTTTATCCAAAGCGACTTACAAGCAATGGATAACTATGAGGTTTCTGTGTCTTGAGCTACATGCAGCACATTTAAATGCAATAGACAGTATTTGTGATAAGATCAATCATATCGTGGTTTTTACCTCTTGGTCAGAGCCGGGCTTGTTGATCTCTTTCAGCACCAGGCCGGTGTAGCCCGCTGGACAGCTGAGCTCCTGCCCCTTCAGTCCACGCCCCCTGAATGACACTGTCTTTTCTGTGTTGAGGAAAGTGCACAAAGAATGACATGAATGTTAAATATAATTATGCAAGGTAACGCATTAGTCTTCTAGGCCTCAAAGGTTCGAACACTAAAACACTGACATAAATATAAAGTTTTACAAGTGTACCATGTTTGCTGTCTTTAGTGGTAGCAGCAAAGTATTGTGACACCTGTGCCGGCCCATTGTGGTCAATCTCACATGGCATTAGGTGGACTGGTACTCTCTGTGCCTGGTCTGCTGATGACACCTGAACATGAGTAACACTGGCGTTACAGGACATCCTGCAACCTGAAGAGAGAAGAGCACAAAACCTAACTTTTCGTTTAACCAATGTTAACTAACAAAAGGGAAGGGGAGACAGTCAGTCAGTGTCTCTGAGCTTCAGACACAGTCTAAATATGTTATTTCTTTTCACAATTAAAATAATTATGATGATATATTTACTGTAGCTGTCCATTGCATCTGATCAGTAATGACAATGGTTAGTTTTCTGTTACTCTAATGTTACAAATGACTCAGAGCTCTACGTCCTGAGTGCTGGCCAGGACCAGAAGTCTGTTCACATGTTGATTTTAAAGCACATCATTGCCTTCCTCTAGACTACTTGTTTTTGTGATGATTTTTTATCAATTTTGTCTACTTTTTATTGTATTTACTTATTACTGCATTGTCATGTGCAGTAGTCTCTAATAGTATCACAATAACGAACAAATCACTTTGAATTGCACTTACACCAAAGTTACCATACAGTTATTGACGAGGTTTGACTGTGTCCATTGGACAAATCTTTAGAACTGGAAACAAAAATTACTTATTAATAATTATTTAACTTGTAAATCAGCACAAAACTAAGAAACAACAATATTGTGATAATCTATTATTTAAAAAACTTTAGTACAAGAAAACTGTGTTTGTTTAGCCTCTCAAATATGTTCTTGCCTTGACCTACTTTACCTCATGTTAAACAAAATATAGGCTATAATTAGGGGCTTAGACCGCTTGTTGGACCTCTGTGTGTGTGTGTGTGTGTGTGTATACATATATATAATATTCAACAAAATGACATAAATATTAATCCAAGACACACACAGTAATACTTCTAACTTTAAGCGCAGTTCAGGCAGTTTTATTACTGTTTAACCATTAATATTTGCTACAGGTTTTCCGACGTTGTCTTCGCTGTAATATTTTGATATAACGTTAATGTTATAACTTAGGTAGCATCGACTATATACCGTAATATTTATGGTCCGTTTTTGCAGACCTTCACTAAAATACATGACATAAGAAGCTATTGAAAGCGTCCTCTTGAATAGCACTAAACACGTGGACTGACAACAATAGCTAAGTTATTTCAAAAACTCAAACATTACCTTCTGATGCTGCAGTTTACCAAACAGTACAACAGTTTCCGGTTTGAGCCAGGCGCTACGCTGATTGGACGAAAACTTCTTCTTCTACGCTGGAGCACATTTTGGCGGGTTCGTGGATAGAATATCGCTCCCTGCTGGTGAGAGATGAGTTTTCACTTTACTTTGTTAACCTCTATTTTTGGTTCATCTTCTGTATTTAACTACATCAATACTGAGACTTGCTTCAATGATCTTGTTTAAGTTTGAGTGTCTGTGCTGATCTGTTTGTATAGCAGCAGAGTGCAGAGAGCAGAGTCTGAGACCACATCAAATCTTTGATATTTTCACATCAACATGGAAATAATCAGGAAGCTGGTGGATTTGGTGACCCAAGTTGTAGCATCTAAAATTAAGACAACATATTTACTCTATTTCTATGTCGGAAATTAGATTCAACACATTTGTGGCATATGTTGTGTAATAATTTGAGTAATTTGTGAATCTCCCCCTGATGTTTTTACCTTTTTTTCCTCAGGCTTTAATGTAATGATTGATACATTGATTATAGTCTGCATTATTAATGTGCAAAGTAACTACATAGCCCAGATAATTATTATGGTGCAGAAAATACCATAATGGGAAAATACTCAAGTAAAGTACTTCAAACATGTACAGCATGTGTTTAATTACAGAACACCTGTATGTATGACATATATTTTAACAGCCTCACTTCATGCAATTGAACTTGATAATTAATATTTTGTCATAGTGCATTTGTATCTGCACTTCCATCCATCCTACAGGACAAAACCTATCCTGGTTAAGGTCACACAAAGTTTCAGCTCTTTTCAAAATAGTTTCTCCATTGTGCTTTGCCAACAAAATATTGTACCGTCAGTCAAAGTTCATCCAAGAAAACTACTTGGATAACTAACTGGGGTCCCTATGAACAAACTCTTTATTACTATAACATGTCAAGAGCTAATTTAAATAAAATTAAACAAGTGAGACATATCAAAACCAAAATAAATATTTAATACAGATTTTAAAACAAGACTTGACATTTTGGGATCAATATTGGACAATATGACCATATCAGGAGTGATGTTCACTAATGTTGTACCGTGTTTTCATATGTGCACTTTGTCCTTGTGTATCACTGTAGTGATTCATTAATTAAATTAGAGGTTTGCAGCACATTCAGCAGGAAACATTAAAACATGTGCAGAATATTTAAAAGCACAAAGTTTTTGAGCTTCAACACTTAGATCTGTGTTCCAGTTGGCAGCAGCATCTCTCTTCATGTGGGATGGACTAAATGTTGTCCAATAGCTGCTTTTTGGCAGCTGTGGAGAATTTATGGGGGGATTTCTGCTCACAACATTTCATCAAGACTGTGCTACGCTTTCCTCACAGCTCACGATTGGCCAACAGAAACCAGAGGTGAGTTTAGATTACTTCTGTAGACATGCTACTGTTGGATAGAGGTTTTAATTATATTGTATTTTTTAATTCAGATGTTGAGTTAAACGTGTTAGTATCCTCAAAATGAAATTTTTACCAGCTGTCATTTTTCTCTTGATCAGAAAATCATCCGTAAGTGTCGATTGTGTCTTGATAAAGGTAAATTCTGTTCGTCTTTTAAAGATTAAATTGTTAATCTTGCATTAACAACGTCATTAAAACTTTAGTTTCATACAGACAATTGCTGTTCTTAACTGCTTATTTGTTTTAGATACATGCAATTCAGTCAGAGAAGTAATTGGCCATTGACACGCTTTTGAGTCATCTGATGAAAAGGCATCAGCTTGTGACTGATATTGGACTCAGTGATTTTCAGCTCTGAGAACTGTGAATGTGATAGTTTGTGTCTTAAACGTCATAACGTCATCATATTGACCACACCATTAGTGTTCGTGAATGAATACAATGCTCAGTGTGTCTTTATAACTAGTATGTTTCCTTTAATTTACTTCTATAAACCCTTTCTGAGTTGTTCTTTTTATCTTCCATGTCTGTTTAATCCTAGATTTTATGGATCAACAAAGTCATTTGCGTTCAGGGGATGATGGCGATGCATCGGTCCTTATTGATCAGGTGCTGCTCAGGCTACAGGATTCTGTCGCCATGGCGATGTTGCGCATCCGTCAGAGAGTTGTGCAGAGTTTTGTTGTACTTTCTGTTGTCTCCCTCCTCCTCTGGCTTGCTGCCTTTTTATACGGGAGCTTCTACTACTCTTACATGCCCAAGGCAACTTTTTCCGCACCTGTGCACTATCACTACAGGTGTGTATGTGAACAGCTGTATCAGGAAAACGTAGACTGCAGTTACTGCTCTGTGTTTGAATCAATGTTTGTTTCATTTACATTTTTGTTATCAGGACAGACTGTGAATCACCTGCCTCTTTTTCCTGCTCTTACCCAGTGGCCAACATCTCCCTAATGAGAAACAAGAAACATGTGCGTATGAACAGAAGTGTATAAAGTCCACAAACTCAGTACTCAAATAGAAGTGCAAGTATTTGCCTAGGAAAACACTCCTCTTGTAGGAAGTAGAAATAACCCATAAATGTAGAATTTGATGCTTTTGATAATATAAATGTAAAACCTGGCCTAGATTCGGATAAGAAATTCTGAAAGGTGAAAATTATGGCAGAAATGTGCTGTTACCTGGAGTAAAAACAGCAGTCAGTAAGTGATTATTACCACTTTATGCAGTAACAGGGGGTAATACATAAATTATAAATAAGCATTTTATTAGTTTACAATATTTGTTAGAATAATCTAAAGCTGCAAAAACTACCTAGTAACCAAGGCTGTTAAATTAGAGTGGAGTAAAAGTACAATATATTGTAGTGGTGTAAAAGTAAAAGTAACATTAAATGAAAATACTCCAATAATGTAGAAGTGCTTCAAAATTGTACTTAAACACAATACTCAGTAAATCTACTTAGTTACTCACTACCTCTGCATATGAATGAGGGTGTGTACACTACCACTGAAAAGGTTGGGCACATAGGAATTGCCGTGTTTTCCATGAAAAGATACGTCTTCAGCTGTTTTATCATCACTGGAAAAGGGTCTTTTGATGATCAGTTCTTTTTACATTAATAATATTGCATTAACAAACATAGCATGCTATTGGTAAACTGTATTAATTGCCTCTGTACGTTTATTTAAATATTCCTGTGAGAAACAGCTGTTTCCAGCTACAGTAGTTATTTACAATATTAACACTGTGTTTCTAATCCTGTAGATGTTATAAAGTCAAAAACATGGTGATTTCTCAGTGTGTCCAAACGTTTGTATTGTATGTGTCTGTTGAACATTAATCTGTCCTATTCCTAGAGAAACTTTTTTAAATGTGTATTCAGGTGCTGACGTTTGGACAAGCCTATCGGGTCTCTCTGCTGCTGGAAATGCCTGAGTCTCCAACCAATCAGGATCTGGGGATGTTCATGATCAAGACTACCTGCTTTTCTCAAGATGGAGTCCAGGTTGCTTCCTCTGTCCGTTCTGTAAGTAAGCACTAGAATCTGTCTCATCCTGGGTGGTTACATGTCCGATAATCAAATGATGCCTTGTTAGTTAGATCACCTGTGATTCACTGTTTGCCTTGCTGTGTGTTTCTCAGACACAGCACCTGCTGCCAGCATCCGGCTCTCACTTTGTGAGTACAGCACTGACGCTAAATAACCTTTTAATCACAGACCTGGTTAGAGCCAGATTAGAGCTGCTTATGCTTACTGCGCAGCTCCGCTGCAACAAAAGGTGATCTCAGTGCTCAGCTTATTCAAATGGCAGGGCAATGATATGATGTAATATATATGGTGAATGAATTAGTGAGTTGAAATATTTCATTAGAAACTAAGAGAACTTTACCCTAGAAATCAGTCATCACAAATGATTTAAGGTTCAGTTTCAAGAAAAGTTTAAACTTGCAACTATGGTATTGTACTTCTTACACTGTATTCATCCACTGAGATCAGCTTTTGTTAGTGTTTTGCTAAAAGTAAATCTTTGCATCAATCATCCTTTCCTAAATATTCACTATGCCGTCAGTGAAAATGTTTTCTGAAGGGAAAGCGCAGATTAATTAATCTTCAAGGGGCAGGATAAAAATTTTCTTGCTGTAGACCTTTTTGCCAGACTGATGGTGCTGTCCTGTTGGTCAGAGCATGCTGCGGTACCGCTCAGACCTGCTAAAGACCCTGGCTACGCTGCTGTTCCTCCCAGCCTTTCTGACGGGAGCTGCTGAGCAGAAACAAGCAGTGGAAGTGGAGCTCTTCTCAGACTACACCGATGATCCTGTGAGTGCTGTGATGCTTTAGTGAATGTGTGAGCAATTAGATGTATTCAGCTGAATTCTACTCAGTAAGTTTGTCTACTGTCTCTTTTCAGTACTCCCCCTCGGTCACGGCTGTCATTGAGGTCCTGTCCAACAGGGTGCAAATCTACTCGTCCCAGCTGTATGTCCACGCTCATTTCAGTGGCATAAGGTGAGAATAGGTTTACAACATTCAACCGATGCTGCACCATTTAGCTCATAGTTAGTTTCTGCTGATAAAACGTCATAAATAAATTAACATATCATATTAACCCACAGCTCAAAGTGAAGGCAGACGATCCAGGGCTTCTCTCAACAGACTAGAGCGACACTTTCTGTTTTGAGTGATAAACACTTTATAATACAAATCATGTAGTTAAATCATGTTTATCTAATGCATGACTGATTGAATACATTCATTTATGAAACATGTATCATGAAGTCCTGTTGATCAACATTAACAAATGATGAAGTCACTGTGGTTCAGTGTGATTTGTTCAGATTTAAGAGATCAGTTAAGGATTATTAGTTCACCACTGCTTCACACATTTGTTGCTATGGCCCCAAATTAGCATTTGATAAGCCCTAAATAAAATAATATTAATTAAAATAACATTTAATCCAGTTGAGGGTTGACCTTGTGGTATCACGATCAACATGTATGATCTTGTAAACCTCTGTCTGTAGTTTATTATTATGCCACTTTTCTTTTACTGAAAATTCACTCTCCTGACTGAGTCATGCCTCTATGTATTCTGTGAATTACAAGAAACCACCTACACCTATAAGTAACAATTTTTGTTGTTTGTTTTTTTCTCATCAGATACTTCTTGTTCTACTTCCCTGTCTTATCAGCCGTGGTGGGTGTGTCCAGTAACTTCATCTTCCTCAGTGTCCTCTTTGTCCTGAGCTACGTGAGGCTGCTGTTGAGAGTCGAATGGAGACCTGAGCAGGTGAGACAGGAGGCCTGTTACTGCAGAGCATGCAGCACACAGCATCCTGTCTTAAGCTGCACTCACTTGAATTTATGTCTAAGCAAGTGTGAATTATTACCAGAATCATCTCAAGTGTGTGTCAAGGTGTGTGTGCTTGTTTTCTTGTTGACTACAGATCAGAAGAAATGAACTATTGTTAGAGAGAGAGAAGAACATGAGCAAACCTGATGACCAACAAGATGTCGCTGCGGGTACGGAAAATTAACACACTGACGTGATTCGGATGTGTGTGTTATTGTGTATTTGAGTACAGAAATAAATTCTTTCACAGGTGCTGCAGAGCTGCTGGGTCCCATCCAGGAAAGCCCCACAAATCTGAGTCAGGAGACGCCTGAAGACAGCACAGAGCAGTAGAAAAAACTCAACCCGAAAGAAGAAATACTGTAGAAAGGGTAGAGAGTGATGACTGAGAAAGAAGTCATACCATGAGTTACAACTGGAACTGTAAAAATGTCCCTACTGGTGTTTGCTTTATTTAACTTTCTTTAAATTACTTAACACTTCATCACTATGTTGTGTTTTTTTATGTGGATGCCCAACACGTTCAGGATACAATAAATAAGATAAAATGACCTTAATTCAGACATGTTACTATGATGGAATAATAAACCTCAGATAGCCCCCTGGTTTTTCCAGACCTTTTTTCCATTTGGCAGTTTTGATTTCATTGTGTTTTTAATTCTATTTCTGTTTTGCAACAATTTAACAACCACTTAATGTCATAACACCGCAGTTCATCACAGTCTCTGTCAAAGCAGGCAAGCGATGCAGAGCTAATTATATGATTGGCTGTAGATTTGGTCTAAACAAGTACACAGCCTCTCTCTGGACTTAGGACAAGCAAATGCACAAAGATATTTCAAAATACTATACAACTATGTGATTTTCTTTTCTTTTTTACTAAATACGTTAATATCATTGTTTTTAAGCTGGAAATTAATTATTATTAATAGTATACTTTGTTTAACTGTTGCAATAAAACCTTTTAAAATGGTTCACCAGGCAGAGTCTATATCTGTCAGAAAACACTGCTCTAAAACAGCTAAGCTGCAAATTACAGTCATAGTGGGAGGACACTGATATCTGCACTGTAAAAAAGGAAAAGCTTAGAGACCTTTTTAGGTTTGGTAGCTAAAGTTTATGCTTAGAGTTTATTTAACTTAAAACTTTTACTTCTGTCAGGGCAGCAGAATATTTACATGACCATGACTAATAATTTAATTAATAATTACTAAAAGTTAAACTACTAATTTAAAGTAACTCAGGTCTGTGTGTTTCATTGCTCAAGTTAACATATTATCTTAAGTTCGGAAACTGCTAAATCATTAATTGTTATCTAATTACAGTGAGTTTATACTTGTCCAGTCACACATTAGGATTCAAAGTTATTTTAAATTAAAATGAGCTTGATTTGTTGGCACATGTTTTTTTTTACTTTCATTGCTGATAGCTTACATTTTAAATACCTTATTACCAAACAAGTTGCAGTTTTTACAGTGTGAAACACACAGTGTGTCATTCCTGGATGTCCTCATGACCTGAAGCACTGTTGGCGAAGTACCAGCAGTCAGCCCTGGATGAAGCTGTGGAAAGTTAGTTACGTCACTGCATGCAAAATGTGGCTCCAGCAGGGAGAATGAGTTAGAGATTCAGCTCACTGACAGACACAGAGCTTTCTATCACTGAAAACTAGCAGGTGAAAGACACAGGTAAGACAGAGGATTCAAATCATTATTAACTTTATATTTCAAACTGTGTCCTTTTCTTTTAAATGTTGATGAGGCTATGCTAGAGTACCATTTAGACGTTTATATGCATTTCCTGGAAAATATTCAAAATTGTGTAACTCCTGTAAACATTTCTCTCTTTGTGCAAGCACATGTTGGTCTCATGGAGTAGGTTCACCATCTACGCTCCACACTGGACACAAAGATGGACACGACAGAGGGTGAGGAAATGAAGATGGAGATAGAGAATAATAAAACTGTAGATAAAGACTTTTCAACGAGACTATCAAATGAGGCGCACCAACACCCGACAATCAACGAGGGACCGTCAAACAGCTGCAGGAAAATCTGGGTGAGATCCAGACCCAGACTCCAGACGACAAAAAGTTTCCCCCCTTACAATCAGTGTATAGGTGGACTTGGAGATGACACAGAACAGGACAGTGAGATCAATTCAAAATCAATTACTTACCATCAGCACCTCCAACCTGATGAGATGAGGGTTGACAGACATACTGTAGTTCAAGGCCCAGAGAGAAAAGATGCAGAACTGATTCCAAGATGTGCACGAGAGGAAGTGAAGATCAAATGGAGGATGATGAGGAAGGACAGGTTAGGGGGGAGCTATGAACTTGATCCAGAAGGATGGGAGAGGGAACTGTGGAGCGGGAAAAGAAGAGTGGAAGAAACTGCAAGGGAGCCATGTCAACATGATGACAAGGGAAGGGAAGAGGACACAAACATGGAGTGGAAACACTGTAGAAGTAGAAACTCGGGTTTTGAGACAGAAAAAAAAGAAGAGGAGGATGAGCAGAGAAAGAGAACCCCCGTAGAGGGGGAGTGTGATGGGACAAAACCTGAAGGAAAGGATGAAGAAGCCGGGAGGCTCCTAGGTGTGAGAGAGGACTGTGCAACACATCAGCAGTCCTCCCCACACCCAATTCTCTCTAAGCTTTTGCACTCTTCCTCCTCAACCTCCTCCTGCTCCTCCATCAGCCTCTCCTCACCAGAGAGTGATGAGGTCTTCAGTGAAGGAGAGGATGTTGGCAAAAAAAGGAAGACGCTCAGGAAGGTGAGAATGACTCAGATAAACACAGAAGGGTTGGATGCACTTCAACATTTCTGATTTGCTGTCCAGTGCACAGTGATGAAGTCACCGTCGCTGTGCATTGGTTTTCTGCGGAAGGCTTAAAATGATATTTCTCAACTGTTCTTTGCACCTGTAGCTGTGGTGATTTGCATGGGCTTGAAAGAGGACTTTGACAAGGTCAGATTTGAATGGTGTTTGCATGCCTGGCTGCTGCTGCTGCTGCTGCTGCTGCCGCTGCTACAGATATGAGAGTAGAGGGGTGCAGACAGTTGGAAGACAACAAGGGAGTAGATTTTCACTGTGTCAGTGGAGTGTGAACGCGGTCTGTCTGTTTGCATTGTTAGACAGTATGAACAGCAGTGTCTAGAAAAAAACACCCAGAAGAGTTTTTAAAATACATTACATCTATGTGGCTAGAAAAGTAACATGTAGGATGCAAATGTGAGATTTAAAGATTAAATCATATAATCTTGTCATTTTGTAATAGTGTCTCTATGCCCAGTAGAGACACTTTAGCTTCTCTTGACATTTCTCTGTCTGGTGGCAGCTGTTTTGTGTATATACAAAACAGCCCATAACTGTTGAGGTATGCACTGTTTGTAAACACCACGAGTTCAGGCATTTGCAAGACAGAAAACATGTTGATAACGTGTATTATGCCCCCCATAAAATGTCTCTTCATTCACAATATAATATCAAATTATGGAAGGTCTTATTTATTTTATCAGGTACAAATAAGATATAACCCAACCCACAAAATTAAAGATGCCTATTTTACCTTGAGCTGAAATAGAGTGCTTTTTATTGAATTCCTGGTTCAGCTATGTTGTACTTGCAGACTGGGGCCTCTCACTTGGATTCAGATTCTGATTTAGATGACATGTGAGTTGTTCTGAATAGCCTGTAGGTGAATGTTTTCAACTATTGGTTGCTTTTCAACTTGTTAAAGCTTTAGCTTTCTTTATAAACGATTATGATAAGCTCCAGACCATAAACACATTAGGACCGACCTGGATGAAATCTTCATTTGTGCTGTTACCTTTTCATGAAGACAACAACATAACCTGCTTTTCTTTTGTGCCTCAGTGTCGCTCTTGGAAAACCTACCTGACCATGATGCACTGGTCGCTGCGGCGGCAGAGCTCCTGGGTGCAGCTGGGTGGACATCAAGGCACGTGTGTCACAGTTAACATCACAGGGACTCAGAAAACATTGTTTCCTATTGTGTTTCTGAAGCTTTCTGTGGGCACAAACTCAATACTAATGTATAATAAACTAAGAGTCTAAAATACATGTTGCTACTGGAGTGTTTTAAATCCAGGGAGTTTGCCTTTGTTTCATTTTGACCACCATATATTTTAGTTTTATTCTGTGCATTTTAGAAAAGGTTTCATAAGATCAAGAATCCCTAAGTAAGTGGTTTGTTAAAGACGTGCAATATATAGAACAAAGCTTAAGAATATTCACACAAGTAAGATCAAACTTCAACAGAGAATAGATTACAGCACACAGTTTGTTTCAGAGATTAGGACCACTCTCAAGGGTTAGCTGATAGCTGATAGCGCTCATTCTATACACACCTGTAGCACCATAATAATTAAATTCTTTGTCCCTTTGTCGCTGTTTGTTGGTGTCTCACCAGGTAACTTCCAGCTGGGTGAGGGAGGGGAGGTACTGAAACTGTACAGTGAAGTGGAGGCAAAGTGTCTGGACTGCCTCATGAGAGACCCACTGAGACCCTTTGTGCCAAGGTACCATGGTTTGGTCAACAGAGGTGAGCACTGCTACATACGTCTGGAGGACCTGCTGAGTGGCCTGAGGAGACCTGTTATCATGGACTGTAAGATGGGAGTCAGGTATGTCTGTGAGCAGCTTTTCCTCTATGTGACCAGTCCAGGCCACAATATAGAAACTGGTGTGCACCCAGCTGAGCTATGTTTGGTGGGAGTAAAAAACCTGTTAAAAGCACAAGCACACATTTGTGTAAAATAGTTATTGCATTTTGCAGATTCTACAGTTGTATAATATTATAGGCTTATTGGGTGCACTTCTTCGATAAACTGACTTTTACATTTGATTTTACTTTGAACTGTATTTCTTTACAGTCCTCCTGTCATTAACATTTACTGTAATAGTGTATTTCTACACTGTGGTAGATAATACTTAAGCTGAAAATCTTATACTGGTGTCTTGAGATCCTCAGTGCAGTACACAAACAGTAAGGTCCAGTAAGTAAAGCTGTCAATTAAATATAGCAAAGTAAAAAGTACAGTATTTCTGCCATAACACTGCCACCACCATGTTTGACACGGGATGTGGTACGCTTAGGGTAATGAGCTGTTCTTTTCCTTTGCCATACTTTTCTCTTCCCATCATTCGAGTACAAGTTAATCTGGGTTTCATCTGTCCCTGACAGTGATACTGCTACTTCTCCAGAGTACTATTGACTTCTGATGTTTCCAGGCCTTTTGATGTAGTGGAGTTTACCAGTGTCATGGTTTCCAGCCTAATTTGCTGTCTTGCCCATATTTGGTCAGATACCTCTATGCCTGCTCACTCTCACACTCCCTGGCTCAGTACTTATCCCTGGTCACACCTGTCTTTGCTACTACTTAAGCAGGTCTCTAACCTCTGCCAGATTGTCAACCTGCCAACCTTCTAACCAGCCTTGCCTTACCTCGGATCCTGCACCTGTCCTTTCCCAGTTGGAACTGTAAGCCTGCCTAATCTTGACATCTGACCTGTTACCTGATACTCGATCTTGTTTGTGGATTGTGGATCTAAAAATGACTATTATTTTGGTAAATTGGCCTCAGACCTTGGACCAGATTCTAATCTTGCCTTGTCTCAGCCCTAAATATTATTATTATTATTATTATCTGACCTGGTCCCCTGCTCAAGTTTTATATGCACCACGATCTTCAAGGATGGCGCCAATTTGTGCACTCGGCCATCTTGACTGACACCAGTTCAGATCCTCACCCCAGTTTTGTGCCAATACTTACCTGTCAGATTCTGCACGTAACAGTGAGTCCTCAAATGCAAACTACGCTGCTCAAAAAAATAAAGGGAGCACTTAAACAACACATCTTAGATCTTGATGAATGAAATCTTCCAGTTGAAAATCTTTATTCATTACATAGTGGAATGCGTTAAGAATAAAATAACATAAGAATGATCAATGGAAATCTAAATCATTATCCCATGGAGGTCTGGATTCAGAATCATACTCAAAATAAAAGTGAAAAAGTCAGATCACAGACTGATCCAACTTCTGTGGAAATTCCTCAAGACAATTCGAAATAAGGCTCTATAGTATGTGTGGGTGGCCTCCATGTGCATGTATGCACTCCCTACAACGTCTGGGCATGCTCCTGATTAGACGACGGATCTTCTTCTGAGGGATCTTCTCCTAGACCTGGATCAAGGCATCAGTCAACTCATGGACAGCGACATGGTGTTGGTGGATGGAACGAGATATGATGTCCCAGAGGTGCTCGATTGGATTCAGGTCTGGGGAACAGGCAGGCCAGTCCATAGCATCAATGCCTTCATCATGCAGGAACTG
>OMLM01013104.1:0-14776 GCA_900302695.1 Helostoma temminkii | reverse complement strand
AACGGACCACCCTTTTAAGGACTAAGAGGTCTTGCTTAGTGCAGTTTCCCATCCAAGTGGTTAAACTTCCACACAAGATGCTCTCGATGGTGCAAGTGTAAAAGTTCTTGAGCACCTTGAGGGGGAGCTTAAAGTCTCTCAGTCGTCTGAGGAGGTACAGACGCTGTCTGGCCTTTTTCACCATGATGTTAATGTGATGTGTCCAGGACAGGTCTTGGGAAATAGACACTCCCAGGTATTTGAAAGAATCTACTCTCTCCACTTCAGAGTCACTGATGAGAAGTGGGTGGAAGACCCTCTGCTGTTTCCTGCTAAAGTCCACAATCAGTTCCTTTGTTTTGCTGATGTTCAGCAGGAGGTGATTCTCCCGACTCCAGTCCTCCAGGTGGGAGACCTCCCTCCTATAGGCTGCCTCGTTGTTGTGAGAGATCAGTCCCACTACCACGGTGTCATCAGCAAACTTTATGATCATATTGGAGGTGGCTTCGCAGTCATAGGTGTACAATGAGTACAGCAGAGGGCTGAGTACACAGCCCTGAGGGGATCCAGTGTTGAGGATAAGGGGGGATGAGGTGTGGTTGCCCAGCCGAACTACTTGTGATCTGTTGGTCAGGAAGCTATGGACCCACCTATGGACCCATTAAACTGAACAATTCCATAAAATGAAGTGTTAAAATACTTAGGGTCAACTGTAAAAGGAGAAGTAAAGAAGAGAGTACCGGCAGGGTGGAGTGATTGGAGAAGAGTCTGATCTGTGATAGAGGAGTATGTGTGAGAGTGAAAGGAAGATGTTAGTGAGACCAGCTGTGGTGTATGGTCTGGAGACAGTGGCACTGACAGAGTTGAAGATCCTGAGATTTTTATGGTGAGTGAGGGGCAGAATTAGACATTTTAGAGTGACAGTGTAGGTAGGATGGTTTAAAGTGTGAGGTGAGAATAACAGCAGATGGTCTGGGAATGTGTAGAAAAGAGATGCTGAGTATGTTAAGAGAAGAATATTGAGGATGCCAGACAGGATGAGAAGAGGGAGGCCAAAGAGGAGGTTTATGGATGAGATGAAGGAGCACATGATAGTCCAAGGAGAAGAAGAAGAAGAAGAAGAAGAAGATGATGATGATAATGATGATAATGATGAAGATGATGCATATAAGGAAGAAGAGGAGGAGGAAAGGTTGTCCGACAGAGAAAAGCTCAGAGAACAGAATGAGATGGAGTCGTATGATCTGCTGTGGTAATCCCCGAAGGTTGCAGCAGAAAGATTTATTATTCTGGTTTTTATATTCTGTCAAATAACACAGAAGTAAAAACCTACTGACATGCTGCATGCTAAATAATTGAATTCTTTAAAGGAGGTAAACAGAGATGTGTTGAGCAATTAGAGTTTCCCTTAAACAATTTCACCTCACACTGAACTATAAACTTCACAAACGGAGGATTTATTGCACTAGACCATACTAGGAGTTCATAATAAACTAAAAAGTGAGAGTAAGTTTTATGGGGGACATTTACAAGTCACATGAGTTGGTATTGAGTTAATCCAGCAGAGGTCACTGTTGCTCAGCAAGAACTAAAACAGCAAAGTGCCTGATGTTACTGTGTGATGCTAGTTCATCACAGTAATATTAGCAAATTCTACATATATTTATTAGTTAGTTTAGTAGTATTTTATGGCTTGTGAATATTAGTTTGCAGCATCTCTGTGACATATGAGGGTTGAGTGAATGTACATTTACAGGTTTGCTTGTTGGTTTGTTCTAGGTGAAACTGCAGAGGACTCTAAGCATTCATAATTCTAATTATTGTGAGTATATCTTACATTTATTTAAATCATCCTGACATTTGATTTAGTGATAATCGTATGATGTTATTTAAATGTTTGACTCAGTAATGAACTCTAAAGTTCTGTTTACAGAAAGAAAAATGCACATAGAATAAAATATCTGTACTGGCCATAATTTATAGTAGCTCTTTCTTTTTCCATTTTCTTTCCCACTCTTCAGCGAAACTTTGAGAGTTTGTTTGGAAATGTTGATGACTAAATCCTGACACTCACCGTGTCACACCCTGTAGCAATGCGTCACAGGATGATCAATTTCTTATTAAGCAACATTCCCGCAGGTGTGGATATAACCTACAAACCTTATTTTAAATAATTTCAAAACAGAAACCTATAAAGTGTCTACAGTACGTAACGTAAAGCTCATTATACATGAATGTGAACACTGACTTACAGATCCTGGTAAGAAGAAGTCTTTCAGGTAGTTTCCACTTTTCTGCCAGCCTCTGTTTGTTTTGATGCACCAGCTGGTTTCAGGATGCTATGACTGATGATCTGTGACACTATTGTCGCTCCACAAAAGTGTCACGAGCACCAACAACCCTTAACATCTGCTGGTGATTACAACAGCCACGCACGGAAGTGTTGCCACAACATAACCCTGTGATTGTCTCCGTTTACTGGACGGGCTGGGACGCCAAGGGCAAGGTCCATTCCATTAACTGTTGACCAACATCATTCACACTCTGCTTTTTCTCTGGATTTTATTTCCAAAGCTGTGTAAGGATTAGAGG
Organism: Helostoma temminkii; assembly: GCA_900302695.1. Classification (NCBI taxonomy): domain Eukaryota; kingdom Metazoa; phylum Chordata; class Actinopteri; order Anabantiformes; family Helostomatidae; genus Helostoma; species Helostoma temminkii. The sequence continues at coordinate 12,205 of OMLM01013104.1, read as the reverse complement.
GTACTTTCGTTCCACAATTGGTTACACAAGAGATCTTAAAACAGAAGTTAATGTGATGTTACGCTGCTGTGGTTGCACAATGCGATGCCATCGACTGCAACAGCTGCACCCTGTTAGACCTGTGAAATTCCACAGTAACTTTGGCACAATAGTGGATCAAATTAAAAAGAGAAAGCGCGCACAACATTGCTGAAGCTGCTTAAGAAGCAAATTTTGAAACCAGTCACGGAGCACTGGAAGAGTCTGAACCACAGTGGAGCAAAATAAGTCAAATGGCACTTTAAACTCTTTACACCATAGAATTAAGCTAAAAGCCATCAAAAAGTCACTTTAGTCAAGTGCACAGTTGTGTACTTAAAGCTGCATTAATTGATTTGTGGCCCATTTTAAAGCAGGAGAACAAACTGCACATACAGCAACACAGACAGGGTATAATTAGCAAACAGTTGTCTATGTACACAGTCAGCAGACATAGTGCAAAATTAGCATTCACGTGGAGCCGTGTGGATCCAACATTCACTCTTCTTTGAGCTGTTGTGGTCTACATCAGCCTATGAGAGAAATATCTCTCTGTGACTTTGTTCGCCTGCTGTTTGGTGATGTGTTAGGAATTATCCCTCTGAAACTTGTTAACACTTAGAACTGTGAACGTTAGAAAACATTTAAAAGCCACAGTCAAGTGTGTCACAGACGAGACGTGTTGTCCAACACTGTGTGTTTTGTTTGATTTGTGTTTGTGTGCAGAGTGTATTTGGGTTCAGTTTAAAACCAGAATGTGTAGGTCGTGCTGTGGTTTATCAACAGAGTTTATACAAGGCTGACACTGTCACCTCTTTCTGTCGTGATTGCTTTACTGCAGGTTACCAGAGGACGCTCTCCCTGTATACAAGGACGAGTGTTCAACAGTGCAACTTTGCCAACTCGGATGTTCTGACCTTTCTACTATAATCCAGCTACTTTTATGACCACATGGGCAGATGTAATTGCCAGGAAGCAACGTCACAAATTTCATTATTACAGTAGAATAATCAGGGATAAATATTAATCTCAGAAGTATGGGGTGAAAGTCGTCTGCGCAGAACAAGGTGCAGAGCAGATTAAACTGTGTTTAACAGTGTTTCTGTTGTTATGACAGTGATCAGTGTTTTGCATTCAATGTGTTGTTTTTTTATGCTGTTTTGCTTTTTTTTTTGTGTAACTGTATGTAAGTGTATTGTAGAATGTATGTAAATTATCTTCCCCTCTGCTGATTCATCCTGTTACAGAAAATGTGGTTGTTTTAAAGTGTACACTTCTCCACCCCTCACAGATACGACTGCTCATAGTTTCTGCTGATGGCTTCTCTTTAGCTCAAAGCCTCTTTGTTGTGTGAGACTCCCTCCAGCTGTTGAACATGTAGGCATGCATAACAGAAAGGGCCACTCCTTTTTCATGCCGGTACAGAGCTGGTTAGGACTTAAACAGAAAGCGTTTTCATTTAGAAACAGTTTGAAATCAAATCAGAGTGTGAAATCATGTGTCTTTAAGCATTTTGCTACACAATTGACTGTTGCTGAAACAGCTTTCAAAAAGCTGCTGCTGATAAGATTTTTTCATTTCACCAAGGATAACAACTCTCCGACTGAAAACCTCATATCTACTGCTCTGTTCTGTTGTTTTGTTACCAGTTTTGGCTTAAAAGTATTGAATCTAAGCAGTCATCACACTGATCTAAATGTGAGCACAACTTAATGTAAGTGTAGTATTTTGCAGGATCTTGCACTGTAAACACAGAATACAGCCTTTTGTAAATGTTTCATATAAGGATAAAGTATTGTTGTTTCACTGATGAAGCTTTTTTATATTTCAATAAAAGAAATCTTGATAAAATGAGCATCACTGTACATGCAAGCAGCATGTCTCTGGGAGTGTCAGACTGGAGAATGGGGCCAGACAGATATAGCTCAACAAGTACAGTGTGTGCAGACATTCACAGCTTGAGACAATTCATCCTAAAGACACTGATGGTCCTCTGGCGTCTTTTCTAATGCAACCACAATTGTATTTGATGGTATGCCATATGGTTGTGTTTAGATATTTATGGTCCTCAGAAGAAGATCTTTATCAATCAAAAACGTCAACACGGACAAACCAATAAATGATCTAAAACAGGATAAAATAAATAAATATTGATACATATTTAAAAAATAATGGCCAAAATTATGATGATCTAGCAATATTTATGCCCACAAAAATGTGTTTTTGTTCAGTGGGAACAGTGAGGTAATGAAGATAAAATCAATTATTACAAATTGTACACACTGGCTACAGAGCAAGAATTAATGGTCTTTTCTGCAGTTCCATTTACGTGTCGCAGGAGGAGCTCTAAGTATAAAATGAGACAGTCAAGTGTCCAGGGAGAGAAGAAGCTTCCAGCACATGGGCGCACCACCTTCTTGGTAGCCATTAGACCAGCATCGTTCTCTGCCTCTTCAAAATAACACTTGTTCTCAGTTAGTGCCTCAGTTGTACTTACTTAATGGTTAATTGGGAGTCCACCATATCAGTGCACTGAATTAAGATTATGAACATTATACCTGCTTAAAATCGTTTTGCTAGCGTCAATCTGAACATGTTAGTCTCTTCTACTTCTTATCTGCTTACATCTGCAGCTGCATTTGTCCAAAGCGACATACAAATGAGGTACAATCCAAGCTGCAGAAGCCCAAAGAGAGTCCTTAGAAATTAATTAGGTTCATGGCATATTTCATTGTTAAAATTATAGTGCCATTAAATGTAAATAAAATGCAAAAGCCTATAAATGGGCCTTAAATCAGGTTAAATGAAGATCATAGACTATAAATACAAAACAGCAGCGTTTGAGTGTGATTTATCTGTCCAGCTTGTGTTTCTGTCATCCTGCGCTCACTGTTTCAGCTGTGTTCCTGATGTTAACCCACCGATGAGGCTGCTCCGCTTTCTTCTTTGAGCTCAGTATGTTTGATGGAAATTTGTGAAAAGCTGATGGAATTCGTACTGGGGAAAGGTCTGAGGCAGTAAGGACAGTGGATCCATGCAAACCAATGAATAAAAATGAGAAATAAGCCTCCCGCTCCATTTTCTCCTTCTTTTCAAGCTTTTTCTCATTAGTTTTCCAGACGGCAGTTTGGTCTGTCACTGCACAGCGTCTGTGCTATCACTGACGTCTGGCAGGTCTGACAATACCGACTAAACACTGACTCTTTTCATAATCAATAACTTGCACAAACTAAATTACTGTTTTCGCAAGGCTTTTGCTCTTATAAGGCCTTTGTTTGATAGTAATTGAAGTTTAGAGCATCATACTAAGGCTTGTCTATGTTTTATCTCCACAAATAAGCTCAGTTTCAAATTTCAGAAAAACAGAGACCTTTTAATGTGCTTTTATTTTCTCTAGCACTTTACTGCACTAACTTCTTCAAGGGTCTTAACCAATAAACGATTGACAGGCTACAGACTGTACAGAGCTCAGCAACCAGGCCTGTCGTCAGAACATTAGATGTGTTGTAGCCTCTTTACACAAGCTCCCACTTTAGGATTGATTTTATACTCGTATTATTACATGTAAAGGGGAATTATACAAATTTTGCATGTCAAAGTGAGCTCATTTATTATTTAGCTTGTGAAAACTGTTGTATGATGTCTCCTGTGACTCTGCACGAAGCAGAGAAGCTCTAGTAAAAGACGCTAATTAGTTTCATTATAAGAAGGTTTGAATTCAGCACTTTTGAATTATATGACCCATAATGCTGGGTACTAACAGCTGAAATGTTTAACTCTGCCACATCAGTTTTGAGACATCTTCTTTATGTATCTCTATGTATGTATGTATAAAAATCACCCATCTTCTGTAGGTGATATAATACTAACACTACTTGACTCTTCACAACCTGCCTATTTGCTTTATTTCTCACCATTAAATTTCACATGAGCTCGTATATAACTTGAAATCTCTGAGCGGTGGTCTTTAGCTTGTTGCTTGTCCAGGCTCAAACTATGGAAGACAGACAGAGAGTTTGTGCAGTTTTAGAAGGCTCTGGAACGACCTATCTAAAGAAATAACTGGATAAATCAGAATCATGTTTAAAATTATATCATAACTAAAGCATTTTAAACTTTTGTATTATTATCTTAATATGTCTTAATACTTGACTTGTCATTATAATTTGTTATGAGCAGTTTGAGCTGTTTAATATATTTTGTTATGGTGTTTTTCCATTGACTTTGTAAGTATGATTAACACAAAATTCAATAATTTCTTCATCACTAAAAATACTTGGCATTCCCTATGTGGGTTAAAGCCTGAATTTCCACTGCTTGCTTTTGTATTCTGTGATTGTAAACTAAATATCGTGGACTTTAAGAATTCACTTTGGGCTCTTTGTTCACCATTCCCTGACAACTCATAAACCAAACAGTTTATCCATTAATCAAGAAAACAGTCTGCACATTTGTATTGCTAAAGTAAATGTCTCCCTGCGCCGGCTCCACATTCAATGCACAGACATAAGAGTTTCATCAAGCTTGTCGTTTAGTTCTGAATCCTAAATTACCAAACAGTTCTTTTCAGTGAAACATTTTGTTTCACTGCAGTGGCAGGTGTACAGAGCGACTTTAGAATGACTTTAACCATCACAAACAATATGTGATGGTTAATGCATTGACTAAGAAATCTGAGCCTATAGCAGGAGGCACATATCCTCCCACATACCAGTGAATGTTATGTATATTTATGATTTTTACTAAAGGCATGTCTATCACCGTGAATACAAATGTGACATAATCCCCTACAAGAAACATTCACAAATTCATATTACCATACTTCTACCAGCTCCATTTCACAGCCGCGCCAGCAGCTGTGTTTGTTTGCCTTCAAGAGCTGTGATGTTTCAGAGCATCGTTCGTCTGTCGCAATCATCACATTCAGTCATTCTTGGGCAATCATTTAGTGGAAAACAGAATACCCCAGGGAATCTGTGTGTGGGAGAGTGTGTGTTTGTATCATTACATGAGACTATTACTTCACAATAGTTTGAGTTTGGTTCTTTGTAGAGTCACGATGGGCAACTGGAACCGTGTGAAACTTTTCACCGCCTATTATGAAAGATTGCTTTTTGCACCATTTGGACAACACTTGATAGAGGGTGATAGAGCTGTAGCTACTACTGAGAACACAGAGGTCGTGTCCTCTTATTCAGAGAATTAGCATTTTATAATTTTGTGTTACGCGTTTTGGGATTTTTAAAGGCACACTGTCATTTTAAGCTGGGTCCCTATGTGCCTTCCACAGCTCAGGTTTATGCAATATATTTTTTTAGTTTCAGCAAAATAATAACACAGTAACATGGCAGGTAAAATATTACTTTAATAGAAGATTGAAAGCTGCTTTCAAACCTGCCATTTTACTGCATTTAGTGGATATTTTCAATCTTTCTTTGTTTCCTGGGACTCTTTGCTGTTTTCACTGACCAGATGCCAGCTTCAATTCCACACTTTTTAGGATCTCATGTTTGGTGCTTAGTGATATCTCAGGCTTTCAGACGCTCCCTGGAGGATCCAGATACAGGGCATGAAAATGGCCATGAGCCAAAGCTAACCATAGCCTGCACTGCTGGGCAGCAGCAGCAGCAGACTAATCCATGAAGCTTGCTCAGTTGTAGGTTCAATATGCTGGGAAATTTGTGATTTAAGTTTTAATCTGACATTATTTACGACTCACTATGCACATTTAGATTTGGACTCTTTCCTGATGCGTACAGTTTTTTTCTTTCCCCAAACTGAATTCATCAAAATATATTTTCAGTTTATATTCCTCATTATAAAAAAGTAAAAAAAAATTTTAGATGGCAGAAAAAAATCTACGTATCTACTGTATCTATTCAGTTCTTCAGTTATTTATTATATTGTCACTTAAGAGAAATCGAACATAATTATTTAGATATAATTGTGTCCATCATAATGCAGCATCTGGTAACTATGGAGCCTATTTTAATGAACCCATACACTGTTTTGATCATACTGTATGTTTGTAATTAAATTTTAACTATACTTTACACACCACAGGGTAGCTTATGAATTTCAAAGCCTTGTGATTATACTGTATTTTGTGTTATTAATCCAATTTTAAAATTATTCTAGTGAAGTAAAAGTACTATATTTGCCTGAAATTTAGTGAAATCTGAAGAAGCAGAACATGGAAATACAGCAGAAAAGTACAAATTCCTCAAATTTGTACAGCATTTAAAAGTAAGCTGCTGTACTTCTCACCACTAAAAGAACTTACTAAGAGTTGTTGCATCTATTCCAGACCGTCTGTCTAATTTAATGAAGACAAACTGGATATAAAGAAACTTTCAAGCACAACTACGTGTGACATTTTCAGCAGTAAATGTGATTCCAGTTGGAAGTCTTCCAGCTATAGCGTTACATCACATTTGAGCGCCCACTAGCAAACAAAAACGTGCCGTCATCACGTCGCGACAGCCATTCTCTCCAGTCGGTGGAGAGTTAGGAGACGAACAAACCTGGCGGTTGTTGAGGAGGCTGTGAGCTGTAGATCCCTTACAATTGAGACGCTATTTGGTCTCCGTGGGTGTGTTTTTCCCTTTCTATTAGTCGATGGTCATCGTATGTTGCTCAGTAAGGGAACAGAGTTAAAAGGTCGACTAACACACTCGTCAATCTGATAGAGCAGCTAACGTTAGCGGTGTTGTACTAGCCAGCTAGCATTACACGAACTTGGCTTGTAGGTTGCCTTGTAGAGGCTAACATTAGTTAGCCGGACTTGCTAACGTGCTAGCTTCTGTAAGTTAACTAGGTGCTAACACCGACTGCTGCTGATGGAAAACCAAGAGACGAAGCAGGAGCGTTATATACCTCACCGGAGCCTCCAGCATTAGCTTCTTCAAGCTCCAAAGGATATCTCTGTTTGGATACACCTCCCAAAGGAATTGCCGAAGAGGCCTGCTATTTTTGTTCATCTTCACATTTTTGAGGTAAATATAGTGCAGAATTACAGAGTGCAAGATCCGAATGTGAAATATTCCACTAATGGTCCAGTTGAGAGCGGCCTAGCATTAGCCAGCTACTGCTAACAAATATCTAGCTTGGTAGCTAGCTGTGCTAGCCTTGCTAACGCTAACGCACTTGTGTTGATGTGGAGCTTGTTGGCGACAGTAAATAAGTTAAAGTTTAAAATATAGAGCTCGCTGTAGCTAAACGCGCTGTGCTTTAATGTTGCCTACAAAAATTTTAGACTGGCAGAGTTTCCTGTGTTGGCTGACCCGGCTGCCACACGGCGCCTTTTAAACAAACTGAGGCAAAAGATGCAAACTGTGTGAAGTCAACAGCGCATGCAACACGTTATTTATACGAAGCGCTTTAGTGCGATAAGTGTGATTTCTATCTATTCTTGTCACAGTGCTGCAAAGATACGTGTAGGTGTGATTTAGCAACTGATCTGTTTTCTCAGCTGTTCAGGCTTTGTTGTGTCACATGCTAGCTGAACTCATGCGAACTTAGTTTATGGCTAGACTTTGTGAAATCCACATGTTGAGGAGTGTACACACTGATAACAGCTAGGAATCTCTTTCTAAATGACATAAACCACAGTTATTTAGTTACTTGCTGAATATAAGAGTGTACTCTTACAGAAGTAACACTGACTGAACTGGATATGCTATTTATTAGGTGGATCTGTCAAATCTTGTCAAAGTCCAGTAAGAGAACTGCAATAAATTCAGCCTTTATGAAAGACATTATTAGGGCTGCAGTTAACAAACATTATCAGCTCTAGTTAAAGTGTTCCATTTTGGAGACACTGGTTTCTGATGTTGTTTAATTGCTGAGAAATGAAATGCTGAGAAATGTTTCTACCCTCATTGCTCATATAAATAGAGTGAAGAAAATAGTGGAAACAAACAAACATGTTTGATGAACTGGAAACAGGCTGTATGTTTAGTTTAAACAACAAGAACACGAATAAGACTGACGGTGCATTCTGTTGTTCCTTATTAGCATCAGACCCTAATTTGACAGAATGATAAACCTTGGAAAAGGCATTTAAATGCCACAGTATCCAGCTTTTATTTGAGTAGTTCATATAGCATATTCAGGTCTTTCAGTGGCTTCTGATACCAGGATATGTTGTTTACATTGCAACATATAAACATACCACTAACAGAACACACTCTCTTTAATCCCGAGTTTAACCCCATCCTTTCATGTCATCCACATCTGTGGGCGTATGTTTCTTGCTAAACTACAGAACTGCTCAGAAGTACATTACATAAGTTTCAGTTTCACTTCTCTCCACACCCTAAGTCTTTTAGCTGAACATATGGCGTCTTTATCTTGTGCTGTCAAGTCTGGAAGCCAATTAAATTAAATGCCACTAACCCTGAAACAAATGACAGTCCACAAAAAGTAGTGTCGAACCCGTCATAAACCCAGGTCAGTGTAGCAGTAGTGAAGTTGTATCAAATCACAGATGTTGACTCTTTCCCATGCACAGCCAACACAGGTGTAAACTGCATCACTCTGCAGGAGAATACTACACCTTTCTCACTCTACCATCAGGTTAACAGCAGTCACTTGACCTCTCAGGTCCGAGTCTTTGGTGTGATAACTAGAGTAAAAAGACAACTCTTAGTGCTGAAATCATGACCAGTGTCTTTGATCAGACACTGTTATTCTGACCAGACAGCCACATGTGAACTCATCATGTACGTGTTATGTGCTGTGAGGGAAGAACAGAATAGTTTGCTTTTGAGTCTCATACTAGATCTCGCTTGATTCCCACAACGTGCACAGTGTAGCTTTGAAAACAGTGTCAGATAAGTTGTGCCTTGTGCACCCTCAGGGAACGAAACTGTAAAAATAGTTTTAATCACATAGATTATAAAAGGGCAACTACATTGGTGGTTCACCTCTATACTTGAAATCCATGTAATGCCCAGAATGAAAGTGTTTACACACTGTCAGTAGACACATACTTTACTATTTGCTTGTTAAAGTCCGACTACCCCAACAAGTAGTTGGATTTGTAAGTAAGCAGATGTCTTTCTGCAGCTTACTGCGCAAAGACTTACAAAGCCATTGCATTAAGTTGACATCTTGCTGACACTGTGTCAATAAAAGCTTTAAAGCTATGACTTATTTCACTGCTTTTGTTTTTTGGTATTCTATTATAATTTAGTATCATTTATAAGCACCACAGTGGTAAAAACATGGGTTGCTTTTTTGTGTAACAGATAAAAAAGTCTTGACAGCCCACAACGTTTGCAGTTTGTTGTAACTCACACTAGCCATTTGGCTTAGTTTGCAGATGTTTGATAGGATTGTCTTTATTACCTCTGACAATCTACCACACTGTTGTTACAAACAACAGTATCGACCGTTCATCAAAATAGAATTTCTTCAGTCAGTATTGTTATCGCATAATATGAACACAAAGCAGTTATTTTCCTTAATGAAGCTGTAATGTACTGTAGCTGTAGGTGACTGGAAAACCACTCTGACCAGCTGTGAACGTATAAATGTATTGGGTTGTGTGGTACACGTTCCTTCATCACTGTGGTTAAAGCAGTACAAGTAGGTGAAGGTTGAACACAAGTACACAGACTGTCTTGGAAGACTTTATGGCAGATTTTCAGTTCACATGGATCAGTGTGATGAAATACTATTTTCTGGCTGTGATTATCGCTGCAAAACCTTGGAGAGCGAGAGATGAGGGGTATCCTAGACTTTGTTTGCAGAGTGTTTCACATTCCCACAGTCCCTACTGTTGCTGTTACTGACCCTGGGGCCTTCCTCAACCATTCTCATATATATAGACAGTGAAATTTCCTGGCTTTGAAGCTTGTATTGACGCAATACGAAGGGGTCAGATTCAGATTGGTTCTTAAAGATGAAATGGTGGGCAGTGTGTCAGCTGGTATACATTCTACCAGACAGGATGTTGCTGCTCTACACTAAACACTTCAAATTTTAAACAAAAGCCCATTTGCCGTATACATGTTTAAGGCAAATCTTTGCTGATAAACATTCCTGTGCTGATAAGATATTAACTTCAGGAAGCCACATTACCTCTGGATGTTAGCCCAGTTATGAAACATATAATGTAATCTTAGTTTATTGGGGCAAACTAGATCTATGTAAAAGTTTTTTTTTCCCTTGTATTCTCCAGATATAAACACCAAGTTCCCTTTGTGCTCTAATCCTTTTTACTGCTAACACTACTGCAGTACCACAGTTAGTAACTAGTTATATCATATTGTCTGTTCAATCACTGCACTTTAGTTGCGTCACTGTGCATTGAGCAATATAGTATAGCCACATGGCAATTTATAAACTTGTATTTACCAAGCCTTGCTTTAATATTGCCTAACTACAACACAGGCTGTAACAGAAATAGAAAAGCATGATAGAAACGGGTGGCAGCGCGATGCAGAGCAACATGTCTCTCTTGGATTGGTTCACTACAAATTTATAACTGAACTGTGACCAGGATGCAAAGGTTTTGTTTCGTTGACTGTGTGGAAAGCCAATATTTGGCCTAGAGTGGAGCCTCCCAGTCAACTTTGAAAATTCAAATGTGGAGCAATGAACTGTGAATGCTGGTATATTATGGTTTACATGCTAACCACTGATATACCTGAATGTAGATTTTGTACCTCTGTTTCTCATGGAGCTAATGTTCATGCTGTCAGCCCAAATTTACATCCCTCTGTCCCTCTGTTGTTGGAGTAGTTTCCATGTACATTTGTGTAATAACTGGACCGCAACATTGTTTGTAAAAATGTTTGACTAGTGCAACCTGTCATTATGCAGCAGTGCTGGCCAATTATACATGCAAGTGCAGACTCTTGAGTTAGTTGCACCACTAATGCCGCAAACCTTTCAACATAAAGCAAGTCCTCAGCATAGTAGAAAGCAGAAGCAGCAATGGAGCTGGTTCCTCCTATACACTAAGAGTACCCCAGGTCAACAGGGATCTCAAGAACCCCTGGGATTTAGTATTGGAGCCTGAGGAAAGGACAACAAATGTGGGAACTGAAGGAAGGAGCTTCTGTTTACAGTGCTATAGTAATATTTTGTGCATTTTGAAAGCCAAAACACAGTTTAATAAGAAATACTGATCCTTTTGGGGTAGAAGTAGAAGAGGAAGAGGAAGAGGAGTGATGCCAGTCAGTTATTCATTAGATAGTTAAAAGCAATCGTGTGTTGGATGATGGTAGTTTGTAGGGCTGAGTATCGTCACTGACTTCCTGAATCGATTCGATTCACATTTACAGTGCCTTGATCTGATTCAGTTCACAGTTTGATTTTATTTGATTCAATTTAATATCAATTCATTTAGATGTATTTTAGTTTCAAGACAAGTTTTGTTTAGTTTTAATAAGTTTTCCAGTGGAGCATAAACCTTTTTTAGATACTAAATTCTGCGAACTGGTTATGTATCTGATCCAACATAAGAATATGTATCCAAGGGTATATGGCTGGTTTGTTGATTTAACAGCACATATAAATGCTAGACACTGTCACAATGTCTGTCAAAGTCATTGTTGTGCATGTGATCTGGCAGCTTGATCGGACCCTGTAGCTACACAGTCTCTTATGCCAGAATTCAGAGATCTCGTTGCACAGTCGCACGAATGACTCAAACATAAAGAAAGTAGAATATTAAAAGATTTATCCACAAATTTACAAATCAATATCGGACCTTTTAAATAAAAAACTATATTAATCGGTGAATAGAATTTTTTTCTTTTGAACATCTGCAGCCAAGAGAGGATAGGAGTGTAGAATTTGAGGCCACAAGTTAGGTATACCGGTCAAGATGGGTTTGAAGACTTCCAGTTGAAGAGGCTTGGAGGGTGTACAAGTCCATGGTACTCTGTGTGGATAGATGCTCAAGTGGTGAAGGGTAATGTTTTGATTTAGAAGAGAGACTGAAACTGGGTGACTGTGGAACATTTGGTAGGGCAGTAGTTTACAAACCCCCAAAACCCGATTCCTGGTCACATGTCGAAGTGTCCTTGGACAAGACACTGTACCCCTGTACCCTTGGCGCCTCAAAGGGGCAGCCTGTACACAAAGAATTTCCCCAGGGGGATTAAAAATATATCAGTTATTATTATTATTATTATTATTATTATAATAAAATCTGGCAGTGTTATTTGATTAA
>OMLM01013101.1:0-15895 GCA_900302695.1 Helostoma temminkii | reverse complement strand
GTGCAGCCTCCACAACCTGCCAGCAGGGCGGCGACTGGCTGCTTAAAAGCGGCCACGGCGCTGCCTCCAGGAACCGAGATCAGGTCCGACTTCAGCGAGCACACGGGATCCAGCTGGGTCCAGGAGAACACAGTCACCTGGAGGATAAAAACAGGATGTTTCTGCAGGTGTACAACATCCACCAGTGAGACCTGATTGTCAGAGCAATAAAGTCCACTAGGATCTGAGTGGTGCTTCTCCTTATCAGATTTAATTAGGTCTAGGTTAGGTTTGCCACTCTTCCTGAATCAGGCCTTGGTGGCAGCAGGTTCAGAAAGGTGATTCTGAGTACTGGATCCTGAGCTCAGGACCTGGTCTGGGGGCTGCTTCTGCCGCTCCAGTGGAAGATGAATCCTGATAACATTCTCAACTTTTGTTAATGAGAAATTTTCCCAGTAGAAGAAAGTAAAACACTGTGAATCACTGTGTTTCTTCATTTAATGTTTCATTTAATGTTTACTATACGTGGATAAACACAGTAAGGCTCAATCCCATTTTTCCCCTTAGCCCTACACCTACCCCTACACCTACACCTACACCTACATCTACATCTACCCCTACATCCAGTGTCACATCTGCCACTGGAATCCAAAAATCTACAGGATCCATAGTTAATAAATTGCACCTTAAAGGTTCTAAAAGTGACTTCAGATGGATTTACTGATGCACTGATGTGTGGTTCAGATCAACAATGATTAAAATGTTATTTCAGCTTTATGAAAACAACTTTAGGTGGAACCTTTGGAAAAATTCTGCATAAAGAGAAAACACAACCAAAGATACAAGAATGCAGCAAAAAACCAAGAAGACACAGCTGAGATACGTTTGTTTTTGCTACAGCGTCAGAAAATAAGTGAACATTGTTTTAATCTACTGTGTAGACAGTAGATTCTACTGTAGATCTACTGTGTAGACAGCAGATTCTACTGTAGATCTACTGTTTAAACAGTAGATTCTACTGTAGATCTACAGTAGATTCTACTGTAGATCTACTGTTTAAACAGCAGATTCTACTGTAGATCTACTGTGTAGACAGCAGATTAAGCAGTAGATCCTTTAGACATGTGCTGCCTAATACATGGGCCTGTATGTAGTTTCTCCTCTGAAATGTTTCAGCAGCAGTTTCCTGTGCTACACTGTGTTGTCACACTGGTGAAGACGATTTTTTAATTTGCTCTCGCTCTCTTACACTAAATGAACGTATTGAAAACATACCACAGCTCTCAGCTTCAGGTCGTGCTTCAGGTCTGAGACGGCGTAGATCAGCAGCGTGTTGTCGTCCTCAAACCCGACGGGAAGGACGGATGCAAAAAAGTCCTGTGCAAAATAATGCAGCATTTTCCACTTGCCACCGAACTCTGTGCACACAGAGGGAGAGGAAACGATGTGACAGCGTAGCCAAGTCATCACACACTACTGATCTGTAACTGTCCTTTAAACAAACAATGCAAAGAATAAACGAGAACAAACCAACTCACCGACTGACGACCAGGAAGGAGCCTGCCAGATGTCGTTGAGCTGCCAGTAGAGAGCACCCATAGTGTGACCGGCTCCGTCGATGGTCTCGCTCCGGCTCCGCCGATAAAACTCCGTCTGAGTCTTCACACACTGAGCCTGCATCACCTGGACAGCGAATGTGATCATCAGAACGTTTCCTCAGCGTCAGACACCGTTTTAAGACTCTGACATGAAAAAACTAAAAACTGACCCGTCACTGACGCCTCACGTTCTGATTCTGACCCGCTTCCATGAAAACAGTGGCTGTAGTTACCAGGGTCAACTCACCATCTGGGCTCATATGCAAAGCTAAATAATGTGCATGCTAACATCCAGCTAATTAGCTGGCGATGTGTAACATGGTGGTGACTTCTCTCCAGCTTCCTGCCACCATCCAAAGACCCGACTGAGGCTAATTAGTGACTCTAAGTCACCTGTAGGTGTGAATGTGAGAGTGAATGGTTCCATGTCTGTCCAGGGTGTACCCTGCCTCCCCCCCAGTGACAGCTGGGATCATGGATGATGAAATCAGGTGGACAAACGTGAAAACATCTGTCGCTGTCTCCAGGGTGGAGGCACAACAACAAACACCTGGGGCCTGATTTACTAAAATCCCCAACACCAAGTACTAAAGTACTAAAGTGTGTGCACAGTCTTTGGTTAGCAGGTGTTTTACAGTGATCTACTAAGAAAAACTGGTTTTCAGGTTAAGTCCTTCTCAACCACACTGGATTTGGAATAACAATATGTGGATTATGTTTGTATTTTTGATCACTTCAGATGTGTTAAACATGAGTTCTTTCATTTCTCCTTTGCATCCTACTCCCTGTGCGCTCAGACTGACATTAAAGTCAGACACAATCTCAGCTTGATGAATTAAATTCCATGTGTATCTGCATTTTCTTTTCCTGTATTTTGCACACTAAAAACATTTTTTGCACATTTATGACAGCACAGAAAGAGATTTTAAATAAACTGCAGAATTCACAACCACTCACTGGAGTTGTCACGTGTCTTCACATAAATCTAAATGTAAATGAAGGTCCAGATCTGTGCAGGCATTTAGAGTAGAGAGGGTTTGTACGTGTTACCTGAGTGACGTAGAGAGTGTCTCTGAATCTTTTCACTGGCTTGGTGGAGTTGGGCAGGTTGAAGTGTAAAGCAGCCTGCAGCAGCATCTGCCGGTTCCCGTCTTCATGGTGCTGACGATGGGAAGTGAAGTTACTGTCGTAGCTCCAGTCTTCTGGTTCAGACACCTGAAACATCAGAGAACCAGAGAGGAAGAACACATGATGGATATCTTCTAACTAATCTAATTCTGTTCAGGTTTGAAGACTTTTTGCAATAATAAAGTTCAGCTCAGCTCAGATCAGAAAGGTAATGGTGGATGCAGTGGTTTCTTCTCACAGACACCCAGTTAAAGGTTTCAGTGACACATGTGATCCTGAGCATCACCAGCGAGACACAATCTTTACACACTTGAGACTGAAGTAAAAACCTACTAGTAAATCTAATCCTTCTACTTTCGACTGTTCCCATCATGAATCATGTGTCTCCTCCTAACTCTGTCCTGGACATCCTCTACTCTCACACCAGTTAACTTCATCACATCCATATTTCTCCTCTCTGACCTTCCTCTGACCTCCAACCTGGCAGCTCCATCTACAACATCCTTCTACCAGTATAACCAGTATAACCAGTATAACCAGTATAACCAGTATCCCTCCTCTGCACATGTCCAAACCATCTCAGTCTGACTCTCTGACTTTGTCCCTAACTGACACTTTCCTCCACCCACTCCAACCCGCCTGCACTCGCCTCCTCACCTCTTTTCCACACTTATCGTACTGGACTGACCTATTGACCCTACGAACTTAAACTCCTGCACCTTCTCAACCTCAGCCACTGTAACCTTTCATAATCACCTACTAGTGAATAACAGCAGCTTCATTCACTCACCGGCTGCAGGGTGGAGAAGGAGGGCCACGACTGGAAGCCGTATTCAGAGGCGAAACGTGTTCGAGGGAAGGTCTTCCAGTCCCAGCAGTCCAGAATGTAGCTGTAGAAGTGAGTGTCCCCGTAGTGTGGGTCGTACGGGTTCGCTGCCACCCAACCCTCCTGCTCCGATTCGACTCCATTTGTCGGGCTGGAGACAAGAAACGGGCGACTCTGATCTTCCTGGAGGAAACATTAGTCTGTCAGTCTGTGTTTTTATTTCTACTGAGTTCAGATTAGAAAAGGACGAAGAGTGAAAAACGAGATCACAGTACGGTTTAAAGCCTCACGGCCTTTTCAGAACGTCAGGTGACTCGTCACTCACGTGTTGCACAATCGTCCTTATGTTGTTCACGTACAGCGTCACGTAGTCCTTTATGTATGTGGGTCTCTGGGAAGCCGGGATATTAAACCAGTCTGTGGCCAAAGCAGCCTCGTTTTCATTGTTCCCACTCCAGATGACTATGGAGGGATGAGACTTGAGGCGCCGAACCTGCAGAGTCAAAGAAGACAAAGCTCAATACGTTTACTACTTCTGAATCCGAGTATTAGAGTATTAGATACAGTATGACATGAAAATCCACCACTCGCCTGCTGAGTGACCTCTTCTCTGACCGTCTGTATGAAGGCGTCCTCAGTGGGATACATGGCACAGGCAAACATGAAGTCCTGCCAAACCTAGAGACACATTTAAACTGTCAGTTCTACAGGACAGAAACATCCTCATCCATCCTGAAACTGGAGCAGCAGCTTCAGGCTCTGGAGTTTCTCACTAGTGAAAATCATAAACTAATATCTGCAGCATTATTTTGTTAATCTTTTTTTCAAGTTTGACTGTTTACCTTGTGATTTACATTTACAAAATTGTTAATTTAATAATTAATTAAAGTTTTGTCTCAAAATTTGACATTTTTTATGATTCTGATTTATTTCATTTTGTTAATCTTTTATTGTCATGTTTAGATTAAATCTCACATATGTGAGATTTGTTTTTTTGTTCATAATATTTTGTTCAGAAGTTTTGACTATCTCATAATTTTGATGTCTTTATTTCTTATTAGTAGTAAAATAGTGAAACAGGAAACACATTTTCTCTCAGCTCTGTTTATGCAGCTGATGTTTGATCACTAACATTAAAGAAGCATCTATACTATTTCAGATCTTAGTTATTGTGTAGGTATTTTTGATCAGGTACTACAGGTACTACAGGTACTACAGTATCTTGGAGACACCCAGACAGAATGTGATACTGCAGCAGCAGCTCTGTAAACGCAGAGAGCGACTCCGGCTACCATGATCCCCAGCTGGTCACAGATGCTGTAGAATAAATCCTGCTCGTACACTCCTCCTCCCCACACCCTCAGAGCGTTCATGTTGGCGTCCACCGCTGACTGCAGTAAGTTCTTCAAGCTGCAGGACAAACAGAGAAAAGTTGAATGTAGAACTGAACAAACCTGGAAAAGTTGGTGCAGAGACATGAGATGAAGAGCAGAAACGACACTAAGCATTATTTAATCATCCACACTGAACTCACACAGCAGGAGTGACCTGGTCCTGGAAGGAGTGCGCTGGGATCCAGTTGGAACCTTTAAGGAAAACTGGTTTCCCATTGATGCGGAAGTAAAAGCTCAGGCCTGGAGAGCCGACGATCGGCTCCTGGACAAGTTCCACTGTGCGAAAATACACCTGAGGGACGGATTTACTGCACATCAGCATATTGCAGTATTACAGTTTTCAACACAATCACACTAAACTCATTCTGCAGGGAGAAACTAAAGTGAAGGGATGGGAGGACAGCATAAGATAGATTATAAGCTTTAATCTACACATAATCGCCTTCTAGAACTTAAAACAGAAAAACCATTCACTACACTACTTCCAGGTCTCTGTCATTGTTTTTCCTCTTTAACTGTTCATCACTTGTGTTGCAGCATAATTCGTAGTATTTTAGGTTAATGGATAAGAATCATTTTGTTTTTAAATGACATTCATATGTGCATTTCTACATAATAAAGTCACTGGTGGAATAAAACTATACACGTCTCCTTTTTCAGAGCATTTCTTCTTATTTTAAAGATAAAGACTGAGACAGTTGTTGAACAGTGAACTCTGTGAACTCTGACCTTAGACTCTCTTTTCAGGACTGAAAATCCGCCCTGAAAACCTTGGACAGTCATCTGGTAGAAGGGCTGCTCGCCGTGTCCGCTGGGCCACCACAGCTTCACCGGGACGCTCTGGAAGCAGAGCAGCATCATTCACCAGCTGAAACACTGATTATAGGACTCAGTTCACATCCTAATGACACAGGCCACGGTACCGTGTTTATGTGCAGGATGAAAGTGTTCTTGGTTTGTCCTGAGAGGAACCGTGTCTGGAAGGTCTGCTCCGAGTCCAGCTCAGGTACAGACAGGACGACTTCACAATTAGCTGTGTGGACGGCATCAACAAGAAGATCCACCTGGAGTCTCCACTGAGAAAGGCTGTCATCTGGACACATTATAATAAATACACATTTAATAGTTCAACACAGAGAAGCTGAAGAATAAAAGAAAAAACTGAAGATAATACTTTCAGTTAAGAAAAGTATTTACAGGAGCGTTGTTACTGAAAGAAGAAATAAAAGACTCTCACTTGTAGAAACTACTGCATATAAAGGTTTTAATTAATATTTAATAAATCTTTTATTAATAAAGGTATTTCAGACTGCAGGCACCTACTGTATAGAGGAACTGATGAAACCTGGAGAAGCTGCAGGACGTCAAACGCCTCCAGTCGAACGTCCTTCCACAGACCCATGGTGGGAAACGACGGCCCCCAGTCCCAACTGAAAGAACTCTGCTCCTGCACCAAACACAGACAGTGACTTTTTAGATGTGCAGCTGAATACGTCCTGTAAAAGTGAAGCTTTTATTCATTTATTAAAATGTTGTTAGAGTTAGAATAAAGATTTAATGAAACGGCGTTAGAAACAACTCATGCTTGAAACTTAATCAGAAGTTGATTAACTTAATCTTAATCTCAATCTTAGGTGTTTTTTGAATTGTTCTGGGTAAAACTTAGATTTAATGTTCATCTACACACACTGTGTCTCCCTGGATCCTGAAACCAGCCTGTCTGTGCTGAAGCAGGATCTCAGCCGAGGATCTCGAGATTTAGTTTAATTAGATCCCAGTACTTTTGTAATCCCAATCTGTCCAAACAGTCCAAACCATCAGCACATATGGTCCTTCTGTTTAAGCAGCTGATGCACACTGTCTCTAACTGCTGTGCTGCAGGTTAAAGGTCTTCTGTCTGTAAAAATTTCAACGAGTACTTCACGTGTAAATACTGCGTTAGCAGAAAGTATCTGCAAATACTGACCTGAATACAACTCGATTCAGCTTAACTTGTTTTACTTCCACTCACTTTCCTGATGAAGTTGACGTGACATTCTCCTCTCTGGACGGGCGGAGGACACTCAGGAGGAACTCTGTAGGCAGGATGAGCTTTCCTCCGCTCCGACGCGTAAACAACCGGAGACAACAGGCTGACGTCCAGCACGTTGTCTCCGTCCTTCAGTGCGTCTCTGACCGAGAAGTCCTACACACCAACAGACGTGTTTAAAAAAGCAAATAAACGTGCGAGACAAGGTGATGAACGCTCATGTTGTGACGAACGTACGTATCTGAGAAACATGTTGTTCGTTTTCCCCACAGAGATTCCATTGAGCCGAACTGACGCGACTGTGTCGACGCCGTCAAAGACGAGAAGCACTTTCTGTTTGGTCCTGAGAACACAGAACACACACTGAACACACACTGAACACACACTGTGAACACACACTGAACACACACTGCGACTCAGTCAAACGCTTCAGACTGACCTATAATTATAATAATAATAAATCATGGCGCTGACCTCAGCTGTGCAGACACAGTAAATATGGTCGTGTACGTCCAGTCGTCTAAAGCGATCCAGCGATAAGTCAAATCATTAAACCTGAAATATGGATCCTGAAAGAAAAGTTGATATTAACACTGTGTTTATCATTTATTATCCTGATTATACATGTGTTTGATGACGAGACCAAGTACATCTAAGATAAATTAGGTCTTATTATTGTATTCTCTCTTTTGTATTTCTAAAATAAAGATCTGCTGCACATTTGTTCCACACTCACAGTTTTTATGGCCTAAAAATAGTGTTTCCATTCATGAAACTAAAACCAAATGAAAATGTTGTGTGACAGCACCAAGGCTGGAAGAGCTGCCAGACTGCGTGGACGTTCAGCTACTGATATAAAGAGGATCCTTATTGTTTCAGTGTACACACATGATATATCTAATATAATACAACACAAACATGTACTAATGTTCAGTCATAACTAAAGTATATACAATAAGCTGCATTATGTCACACTGCTCATTATAACATTTAAACTATCAGTTTAAATTATCACCAACACCTAAATATTAGAGCTGTTAGGAGTAAGGAGATTCCATAAGTATCACAATATGAAATACTACAAGCAGTGGGAAAGATTTCTAAATCTAATTTGTGGAAAACTATTATAGCACAAAAATTACACTATGATATGGAGCACAAGTTTTTATAAAAGTCCATAAAAGTCCCCATTAATTGAAACATCACTATGACACATTCAGTCAGTGTGAGGAACATTCAGCTCTGCAGGAGGGAGGCTGACAATAAATCAGAAAGTTTTTAATATATGCAGAAATGTCAAACATGTGCACAATAAAACCACAATAATGAGTAAATGTGTGCTACCTGGATGAGTCCCTGCTGGTGCAGAGCAGAGTGAACACATCCTGGCACCTGAGCAGCCAGAGACACTGAACCATTGGAGTTCGACAGAGTCCATTTACCGCTCAGACTGCGAGTCTGTCGCTGCTTCGTGGACGTTTCTGCGGAAATTCCGGTTAAAACTCCGCTAAACAAACATGACAAAGCGCAGAAAACACGAACAGAAACGTCTCCACTCAGCGTCATAGTGTGTAGGTCGGTCTAGACATGGCAAGTACAAGAAATAATCCTCCAAAGAGAAGCAACGTCTGAGTTCTGCTGTTTACTGACGCTTCCGTGTTTGTCATGTGACCGCACACTGGTCTGGTCAGGTGACCAGTGACAAGGCGGGAAAATGTTTTTTAAATTATTTAGTTTAAAGATTTTTCGCACATGAACAAAGACAAAAGTGTTATCAGTCTTTATAAATGTAAATATAAAAACATTAAAAACTTTGAATGTTAGAAATCATTTGCTGATGGCGCCATTTTCCACTGACGCTCCTCCGGGTCGAATGACGCAGACGGACTTTTCAAAATAAAAGCATCATTTCAACCATTTCCTGGGCAGGACACCACATGTGGAACCACCTGTCACCAGATGGGCCTTAGGAAGGTTAAACTACGCTGTCTGAAGCTGTTAGAGCTGAAAGAGTTAAACCCAGAGTATAAATGTTAGGAGTCTTAAATTAAATAAATGCTAGGTGTCATGTTAGAGAAGGATCATCCACAGTCTGTGATGATGTTCTTAAATGCTGCCAACTGATCTGCAGAGCATTAGTGACTGATGAATAAAACTTAAATATATTTAACAGATTTATTGTTGCAGCTCTAACTTAACGTTTCCAACCATCTCCTCACACTGAGACACACTAGAAGCAGCTTCGGACGCCTGATGTGATGTTTTAGCCTCGTTAGCATCTGCAGACAACAGAACATTAAGTTCACAGAAGCACTTAAATAAAAACAGGAAGCACCACTCTGTTGTATGGTTTAAGTAACTTTATTGAAGGGAAAACTAAAAAGAAACAGAGCCACAGGTTGATTATCAACCACAGGCTTTGCATCATTGTTTTAGGGCTACAAGAAGACAGTGTTTGAGTGGGCATAAAACTAACTTCTCATCTACTGGCTTCTAAACAACAAAACAAAGCTGTTGAGGGGAACCCAATTCTTCCAAGTGTTCAGCCGTACAATCCACTTTATTTGCAGAAACATCAGATGTAATAGCCTATCTTTATTAACATGCATAAAATACAACACTGAAGTTCTTATATTTAGTTTCAACATTAATATATACTGCTGCGTTCCTCTGTACACACCGGTGGTGGAATAAGATGCACCCCTTTCCTCACGATGTACAAGCCAATGACCCGAAATAAAATACTTGATATTTTGCCAGTTTTAAACTTTAAATTCAGAATTTCCAGGTTAGATTTCCTTTAAGTGCGCTGAGAAACCCAGAGTCAATCTGCGACCGGCTGGATCGTAAGGACACCGGTCGCATCAGATTCCACCCAGTGTGTGCAGAGGAAATGACCAACATCACCAATTCTGGGTTGAAAACTCTTACTGGGGCATGCTCAAGCCGGGTGTTCAGAACCATGGTGATGTTTGTTTTTTTAACTCCATAAGAAACTGGCACGTCCTAGAGAGAAAACACTATCTTCTTATGAGCGCGAAGGTGGAAAAAGGATGACGGGGTAAAATGCTCTGATTAACAAAAAAGTGAAAAAGAAAAACAGAATCCAGGAATTTAACGTTTCCCCACCAGATGTCGACGCGGTGCCATCACATTGCGTATTTTTGTGTCCATTCTTTTGCCATTTTGGTGTATCTGGAAAGAGAAAAGGAAAATTAGCAACACTGGAGCCGCATCACTGCCGCTGTGTCAGGATGTTAAAGCACATGCACTTCAACAGGCCGAGCTCGGTTAGCGTCTCAAAACAAGCCGGTTCAGACAGAAACGCGTTTCAGGTCAGGCATCATCCACACACCAACACCAGTAAGGATCCGTTTTCCTCCCAGAATAAACCTTTTCATGCCGAGTTAGCGTCTGTTCACATGCAAGTTCTGCTATTAATCTGGTAACTCTGGAGCTCAGATTACATCGATAAACACGCTCGTGCAGATTATACAAAGCCTTGTTGATCTAATGTTGCTTCTGGAGATTTTCCTCTTTTTTTATATAAAATTGTGGATTACTTAGTTTCATGTCATTGTGTCCATTTAGAAGCAAAAACAAAACGCACTGTGTGCAGAGCTGAGACAGAAAGTAGCTGCCATCATGTTTGAAGTTGTATAAATGTAAAAATCTGTCGTAGCGTCTCTAACTGGAGCGGCTCTGAACGTGAGCTTCGGACGGGGTATGTATAATTCATTATAAACATAATTTTTAATTATAGCTACGAGCTTCCTCTGGATCTTCTTTTTAATGTGATTGGCTTTTATTTCCTGCTCCACATTATCAGACGTCTAATGACCCAGAAACAATGTAAAGGTCGACCTGCGTCCATGTCCCGCCTCTCAAATTAAACAAGAGAAAGTTTTATAATCTTTTAGTGCGTTTAGATGACGTTTCCATCCTTTTACTTCAGGACATGACACTTTTACTTTTACTTACAGAACTGCTGGTGAGTTAGCTGCTAGCACACGCTGCTGCATGTTGAATTCTTAGTGTCAGTTTCAGGCTTCACAACTAGAATCATCTTTACCATTTTATTATGTGAAGGATGAAACTGCTCACCATTACTGACCATCAGGTCTGGACTAGTGGATTTTCCATTTATTCCTTCAAACATCTGGTACACATTAGAAACGGTGCAGAGATATTTGACGTATTAAATGTGTCACTATGAGAACTACTGTGTTGGTGTATATTAGCTATTAATCAGTTTCTGTCACATCTAAACTCATCTGGGTAATTAACAGAAAACACCAGGACTCGTCACTAATGACGCTGCATCTCAGCGTCTCCACCCTACATCGGTTTTACTCAGGTTCCATCTGAAGACGTGAACGTGCAGGTACAAACTGAACCAGTTTCTGGGAGCTCAGGTGCTCGTATGCACAGACAAGCAGACACTGGATAACAGACCCTTAAGACCAGAGCGTCGCCACACAATCAGTCCCACAGCACTGACCAAGATGCAGCACTGGCCTTACCCTAAAGCATGGCATACTTTGCCGTCCACTCCTGAGCTAGTTTATTGTACCTGACAGAGTGAAACTAGGTTACAAACTACATTCAGCAACAGGCGAACTTCTAACTAGATAATTCACTGCTAAACATCGCGCTGAGCCGTTTGTCCTTTTAGGAGCCAGAACTGGTGGGTTCAGGTGTTTACCACATGTACAGAAACGCACACTTACTTCTGACTATCTGTTTTGTAGATTCGTGCGATCTCTGGCACTAGTGGGTCATCAGGGTTTGGGTCACATAGCAGTGAGCAAATGGACAGAAGAACTGCAGGAAACAGAAGGCGGGTGTTAAATGAGGGTTTTTGTCCCTGAGCCACAAGTTACATTACAAAAAAATTAAACTATACAGAGCGCGAGAGAGAGAGCGAGAGAGAACCTGACAGAGGCTAAAATAAACACACAGTCCAACTTTACAGGACATTTAAACAAATCTTGATTACAACATTTAATGATCTTTTATACTGATGTGGATAAAAAAAAAAAGGCTGACTGGTAAGGCCGGTTATCCTTATCAAGTGCATAAAAAATTAACTCCCATCAGACTAGCATCGAGTGATAAGACGTCAGATGTCCGTCTGTGATCGTCCGTACCTTTAGAAATAGTAAGAGCTGGAGACCACTGTGATCTGAGAATATCCAGACAGATACTGCCGTTACTGTTAATATTTGGGTGGTAAATTCTTGTTGTAAATGCAACCTGAAAAACAAAACAGGGAAAAAGGAAACCGTGAGGACAAATCAGATAACACACACACACACACAACCAGGTGTTACACAACTGACATTCCTGGACGAGAGGCCGTGACGCTCGAAGCTCACAGGTATGACAGGTATTACTTGACATGTGACAGCTGCCGCGTTGACTAAATGTTTTCACAATGACAAAAGGAAGCGTTTACTTCTGGTTATAGGAAATGTTTGTGTTTACAAAAACAAAACAACGATTCTTGGATCTGTTCACACTGAGCTCCAGCTTATTACTGCACCTCTGGTTAACATATAGTCTCACCTTAGGCGGTTTGAAGGGGTAGTCTGTTGGAAAATGAATTGTCAAGAAGAAAACCCCTCCCTGATATGGACTGTCACTCTGAAATGAAAACATTGACAGGTTGATCTGTGCACAGCCTCCACATTATCAAGTCAAATTTCAACCTTTATCCCGTGAATACATTTACAGCAGCCAGAAACAAATTTCAACATCACGTTGCCCTACGGCAGAAACAGGCCAAGAGTTACATCATAAAGTGTCCACTTACCGGTCCCATGATTGTGGCTTGCCAGTGAAACACTGCAGAGAACAGAAAGTAAATGTTAGCAAACAGGTAAAGGTCACAGGTGTGTGCCATGACTCCAAATCATCTTACAGTTTCCCAGTAAACTCATTTCCCTTCGTGTATTTTTAGCAGTAATATTTTGTACGAGTTAGTTTCACTCTGGTGTCGAGTCGCTCGGGTTTAAGGGACCAACTGGACCAGTTCCCAGCTGAGAGCCACAAATCTGAGCGTGTAGGTGATTTAAAGTGTCACTGAGTCATCTTCAAGGTCTGTCACCATTAAGTTAAAAAACTAGTTTGTCCAGTTTGTAGTACAAGTATTATTATTATTATTATTATTATTATTCAGTTTCCTTCACCTGCAAGTATTAAAACTGCTTCCACTTTAGTCTGAACTGAAAACTACCAATTAGTTGAAAGAAAGTTTGGTAAATGACCAATTATTCACTTATATAAACTACATTGTGGCCTGATAGAAAAATTACAGCCAGCTGAACCTGTTTGGATGTTTGTTTTGGTTTTGTTTGACCAAAACCAAAATCCAAACATAATTTTAGACTTAGACACAATTTAATAGTTAAAATGAGACAGACACTGAAGTGTCTGATGTTTGTCAGCTTTACAGATTATTCAATGAAAGACAGGGTCAGCAGGTGATAACCTGAAGTGTCCATAGTGTCTGGGTTACCTCACAGCGACGTGCTAAGGGGACACTTACTGTCATCGCCCACTGGGCCGGCTGAGCACTGCGCTGGAGGGTCACGTGCCAGGTCATTGAGCTCCTGTAATGAGAAGAGGTTTAGAACAATAAGCAAATCAGATCTCAGTAATCTGCAAAGACAAGACGACGAGGAAAACGCGTGAAATCGCTGCACACCACACACTCAGGACTTCACGCATCTGGTGTCGTCCCCAAGTTCAGCTCAGCAACAAGTCACGGAAGAGGAAGGTAAAAGCAACAAGACCTGAGCGCATGTCATAAACACTGGGGCCTGTTATTTTTAAGCCCTCAGCTATTCTAGAGTAAGGTGGAGGCCCCTGCTCCACCCACCCACACACACACACACACACACAGTCATAAATTAGTTTACACATTTCCCTTATGTAGATTCTAGTAAAGTGCAGAGTGGGTCAACACTTGTGCCTCTACTTTCTTCTACTGTTGCCAAGTTTCTCTCACACTCACACACACACACACACACACCCTGTGATGTGTACAGGCTGAGAACAAACAGGAACACATACCAAGGAAATGCATCATGAACACAGCTCTGACTACGGACACATTTACCGAGTAAAATGAGTCACAGCTTGTGGCAACACCGCCGCTCTTATGAAACCTTCGGACGGTTAGCAAAGACCCACAACGTCAGTGTGGAGCTCCAGCACCACAACCAGACCACTTTTAAAATGTGTGTCCGGGGAAAAGTGTGAAATGTGGGTAACTGTTGCTGCTTTTTTCCACCGCTCCGACAAACTGAAGCTCCAACTGAAACTGTTAATGTTAGCTTAGCTAGCTAGTTTAGCTGAGCGGTGCCGGCCAGTACCAAAAGAAAAACAGAGCAGCTCACTTGACCATAAAAAACACAGAATAATAACTAAAACCCCACAAAATGACATTTAACGACAAGTTTCACTCCACTGTTTCACAGGATGTACTAAGAAGAGCGCTAGCGCTAACGTTAGCCAAGTTACGATAAGGGAGGCTAGCGAGGCGAGCTAGCACAGTTAGCCGTTAGCCAACTAGCATAAACGCTGTTAGCGAGCCTCCTCACCTTGTGGATCCTTTTTAGAGCCATCCTCTCTCGATGTTCTGTTCTTCAATTCCAAGGTTTTCCGAGGTTATCCAAGCAGCGAAGAGACACCGTGATCTGCCAGGACCTGCTGAATAAGCGACGCCTTGTCAACTCCACGGCCTTTCTTCTCGAGCTAGCGTAGTTAGCAGGCTAGCGAGCTAAGACTACGTAACACAACTAGATAGCGATCTTATCCGAGCCACGGACGCGTCGCTGCCCTCTGATAACTGTCAGTTTCCTCCCAGTAATTTGTTGTGGTCTGTTTCTAACCCCCAGCTGAGGCCGGATAATAAGTGCGTGTGCCAGGTGAGGTATCCCGGACGACAAAGCTGCTCCCCGTCTGGTTTCGGTCGATGCCGTTAGCCAACTAGCGGCTGTCCGCATGTATGTGCAGCTTTATGGTGAAGGCGGCGCAGCAGCTGCTGAGTGACGGGAGGAGGTGATGGGAGATTGGCTGCAGCCTGCAGGAGAGGCCCGGACGCGTCAGCCTTTAATTAAGGCTCTAAATTAAATTAGCATTATAATTTTCACATTTAAAATGCGGCCACGAGTTTGTCCCTGATGGAAAACACAAAAACTGGAGGCTGGTTCAGAAAATATAATGTTAAACTATTTAACTGGTAAATAAGTAGAGAGGATCACATCAGTCATCATATGAAAATATATTTTTAATTTGTGATTATTTTTCATTTTCCTCAGCAGAGTGAGAGGAGCTACAACAATCATAATGTTACTGTATTTCACAATATACGATATTTTTCATTGAGTGTTTCTTACCTGAACATGTGATTTGATGCCACAATGATCCAGCAGGTTCAAGTATTTAAAACATACTTATACTCATAAATAACATAATAATCTAACATGTTCTGACCCTGTTGAAACTGTACAAATTCAGAATGAGGACTACTCCACACATTATTATTATTATAAATCATTTATGTAAAAAACAAATCACCTATCAGTAACTGAAGTTCTTCTATTCAGATGTGTTTAAACTAATGTAAACAGCTACACACCACTGAACTATTCAAAAGGAAGAAAATATTTATCTAGTAATTAACAGATCAAGTCACAACTGATCAGCTGAGTGTGTTTTGTATTAATCCTCAGCTGCAGAGTAACTAAAGCTGCCAGATGTAATGGAGTAAACAGAGTGATGATTACTACTACTACTACTACTACTACTACTACTACTACTACTGACACTTTACTGTAAATGATTAATTTCTAAATCTGTTTTTAAAAAACATCATAAAAGTGACAGACTGCCGGCCTCACTGTTCACCACCATGATTTTATTAATATACAGT
>OMLM01013100.1:0-10255 GCA_900302695.1 Helostoma temminkii | reverse complement strand
CAGTCTAATAATGAATAAAAGCAGTGTTAAGACAGTTACTGTCGACATCTACATGGATATTAAAGTCACCCACTATAATGACTTTATCTGTACTAAGAACTAACTCAGACAAAAAGTCAGAAAATTCTATTAAAAACTCAGAATAAGGGACAGGAGGACGGTATAAAATAACAAACACAACTGGTTTTTGACTTTTCCAGTTTGAAAGTGAGATACTAAGCGAGAGACTTTCAAATGAATAATTATGTTTAGGTCTGGGGTTGATTAATAAACCTGAGTGGTATATTGCTGCTACTCCTCCACCCCGACCTGTGCTTCTAGGAACATGATAGTTAATATGACTTGGGGGGGTTGATTCATTCAGACTAACACATTCATCCTGCTGCAGCCAGGTTTCTGTAAGACAGAATAAATCAGTCTGATGGTCACTTATCAAGTCATTTACTAACAAGGATTTAGACAAGAGAGATCTAATATTTAACAGTCCACATTTTATTGTTTTGTTTTTATTTTGTTCAGTAAGAGGAGTGGTCTTTATTTTTATTGAGTTTTTTATGAACCACTCCTCTGGTGATCGTTGGTTTATATAATTTAGGTGGTCTGGGAGCAGACACTGTCTCTATAGAGTTTACATAGCTATGGGGGGGTGACAGCTGAGAGGCTGCAGAGAGGAGTGTAAGACTGGGTCTCTGCGTCCTGGGCTCCACTCTGTGGAGAATCAAGTCCGACCTCTGCATTCAAACATGCAGCACACAGCAGGAGACAGTCTGGGTAATAGTGTGTTCACACTTGGTGACGGGGGGATTCCTGGGTACAGCGTGCAGGAAGCACAACATGACACAAAAAAAACACCACAGAAGTCAATTGTGTTTAGTTTGTAGCACATCAAAGTAGAGTGAATCACATGAATAGAAATGTAGTATATGTACAACCTCAGTTTCCTGAAGCAGAGAAGAACAATACAACAAGAAAAAGCATGGTAAATTGTTTTCTGGTGTTGTGCTGAGCAGGTAGAGTGAAAGGGAACTCCTACTCACTCTTTGTGAATACTCCAGCTCATCCAGGTAAAATCTGAAAAAAAAGTCAGGATTCCGGTGCGTGTGTAAAGGCAGCTAATGACTGCCTGCAATCTGGAATTCATGGACCACAAGATCAAATTGTGAATTTCCTTATTTGAGAATTCTTTATCAGGCCTTTACTGCAGCTTCTGTTTGTTTGTGGGACTTTTGGCCCTCAGCTTTGTCTCCAGTACTTGAAAAACATGCTCTATTAGATTGAGATCAGGTGACTGACTTCTCCAGTGAAAAATATCCCATTTTATTGTCCTGAGGAACCTTCACTGTATGTTTTGGGATATTATCCATCTGCAGTGGAGTGGCGTCCTATCACTTTTCAGAAATTCAGCATTTGGCTGGATTTGAGAATTTGAGAATAGAGTATAGCCCTATGCGCTTTAAAATTCATCCTGATACTTTGAGCAGCAGTCAGGTCACCAATAAACACCAGTGCGATGGTTCCATTGGCAGCCATACACGTCCATGCCATTACACTGTGTTACAGGGTAGAGAATGTGTGGTTTATTAAACCACATATTATTGATTTTCTGGTGTGTATTTTAGTGTGCATGTGCAAATATATTTGCTGTGATTTTATTTATTGCATGCTTTAATTATTTTATTTTGTAAGGACTGTGGATTTGGACCCTGGATTCAGACCTGTGTTTTGTGCTTTGTACTCTGGATTTAGATTCAGTAATAACTGTGGAGGACTATGCTTGTGTTTGTATCTGTTTTGTCTTTGAGATTTAAAGGGCATTTCTCAATTCAGAGTACACAACGTACAAACTCCTGTACTTGGAAGTACAGACTTGGCAAGTGTAGCTCTCGAGGGCAGGAGGACACAGAACACTCAATGTTATATACGACAAATCCTCTCACATATGTTTGTTGTCATTTTAATGTATTTATTGTGTAAACATACATGTATGGGCTATATATTATTCAGTAGCTAATTTTCGACAGGCATGGAATGACGACAAAGTCCTCTATTAGCATAGGATTGTTATTAGCAGATCCTTACTTATAGCAAATGTGAATTTACAAATGGGCACTTAATTTAATCTATCCACCACCATTACTGTTTGAAAATCAAATATTAATTCTTCTCCTAGAAGTGCATGATGGGATATTTGGCTCCCCAAGTCCACACAAATCTGCTCCTAGAGCATAAAATGGGCAGAGCAAAGATTACATCCAGGTCTTTAATCCATACTTTAATTTGAAACTGTACTTGGACTTTGGCTTATGACGTTTTACAAGTCAGCAAGAATGCAAGTACAGGGAAGTAGGCAGATTGAGAGACGCCAGCAGAACACACAGAGGACTCCATAGAGGATGCCATCCTACTAAGGTCAGCCATCTTGTGATCACTCTCTGCTCCTAGTCACCAGCCAACATTCACCTGCTCAGGTCCTGCCCCCAAGAACTTATCTGCTTCTGGGTTTGGTCAGTACTTACCTGCTTCTGTTCACCCTCTCCAATACTCACCTGAATCACCCTGTCTTATTATTACTGGTGAGTACTTACCTGCTAACTTATATTCATCCAGTCACCATAAACCTAACACTTGTCCACTCACCTATTATGATCCCTGCTCCTGTGTGCCCCTCACCTGCAAAACATCTGCCTCCAGTATTTTGATAAACTTTTAAAATCTTATCGTGTGTTGTCAGACTATCACTGAGTCCACCTGTTTCACCGGACAAAAACAGAGGAAAGAAAGGAAACGCAGCTTTGTCATCAGTGCTTCTCTAATAGGAAGTGAGCAAACCTGCGTGTCCAGAGTGAAACTACACTTCCCAGCAGTTCCTTTATTATGCATGCTTTGTGAGAAGAAATGCACTCTGGAAGAATGTTACAAATTTAAAGAAAATGTCTCAAAATCCAGTCATTTCCTTCAGTGTTTGCCTTTAAAGCTACGTGTTCCTGTCTGAATCTCAATTCAATGTTTAATGAGGTTCCTTGGAAACTGACAGCACAGCCAAACAAACTCTTAACTTTTTTCTGAGGATGGTAGGCCCCATGATGTGGGATTTTCCTTTTGAAAGAGTGACTCCTGCTAACTGCTCGTCAAGTTGCTTATCGTTAGTGGTCCATCAAAGTTGACTTTGAACGCTTTTCATCAGTTGAATGTAGAAGAAAATGATGCTAAGGTTAGGAAACCAGCAACAGCAAAGACCTCTTATGGCTGGAATTGTCCACATTCATGCTATTCCATATACACAAAGAGTTTTTGCAGAACAACAAATACAAGTCTACAAAACACACAACAATCAACAGTGGGTGAGTAGTGAAATTTGGAAAATAAGCAGGACAATTATCCTTAAGGACCAGAGCTGCCCATTCCTGGTTACAGTGGTGTCCCCAAGGGGGACCCCCTGGAGAATCTCCTCCCATTGTGTATTTTTCTGTAATGTTGTGTATGTTGTGTGTTTCTCAAAATTTTGGTAAATGTGTTGGATGCATTGTGTCTTTTAATGAAAAAGAATCAAAGGGCAGACAATGCACATGCACAGGCTTAACTGAATCTGAGTTAGCACAAAAAGAATTGATTTGGTGTGCCACCCAAAGATTTTTACTGGCCCCACCTGGCCCATATGAAACTTTTTTGGGGGCACCACTGCCTGGTTAAGCTATTTCATCATTATAGTAGCAATAACTAATTTTAGATGGATTTCTTTGAACCAAAACAAAGACAACGGCTACAAATTCACTCCTTGCCTCCTTTCTCCTCTTTCTGCAACTACCTCACTCATCACTTGTATTGTGCCAAATTAAGTAAATCATACATTCATAACACAAATTCTCTCCTACTCAATAAACCATAAAGGTATGATCCATGCATTCATTTACATAGAGAGAGAGAGAGTTTACCTGCAGGAACGGTCACAATAGGAGACCAATTGCTCCACAGTGAGTTCTGGGCCTGAGTCGACCGTTGTCTGATCTGAACCTGATAAGCTGAATGCTTCAAGAGATTTACAACAATGACCTGGTCTGTGCAGAGAAACAGAGACATTTTGTTCACTACACAATCTGACTTTTTCCACAGTGTTCACTCCACTCATCACTAAAGTTTAGTGAACCACAATGTCAGTTAGTGAGCTACAAGAAGCAAAACAAGCACCACTGTCCTTGTGCATCTAAATAAAAAATAAACATACAAAGAAATAGTATGTCACCCACTGAAAACCAGAATTAATTCTGAACAAACAACTATAACATGAGATTACTTACATATAGAAGAATCATTAGCTGTGTTTGTTAATCTCTGTAACAACAAACCAGATATTAAGGTTAAACTAGTAAGTAGTTAAAGTGGCAATAATGTACATTTGCTTCAGATCTAGTAAAAAATACCAATGTGCCTTACTTTCTCCCATGGTTCTGTGGGGTGTTCATCTCGTCTGAACCATATCTCAACTGAAGCTGGATGCTTCTCTGCAGCTGTCCAGTTTAAGCTGAGGTTGTTTTTTAACCAGGCCACTGAAATGTTTTGTGGTGCTTCATATTTAACTGTTGAGGAGAAGTAAAACCTTGTGTACAATGTGTTTTTTATTTCTATTTGCTTCATATACATGCTCATATGTGTTTAAATCTCTGATGCCGTTGCAATCATTACCTGTGTTCACAAGTATAACAGATGTGTTGTTGGGTGATGCACAGCTGGAGTTTCCTGCATGAGCTTTGACCCAAATGTAAACAGGTCGATACTGAATCACTTTTTCCTCCATGATCTTACACCAGGTCGTCTTAAGGCCCCCAAATTTGATTTCACTATACATAAATATGTACATGTATGACTTACAAACATCCTACAAGACATCAACAACACACTGAAGGTGTGTGGACAATCAATAGTTACATTGTCTAAACAGTAAAAAAGTAAAAATAATCAATTTGAACAATACTCACTCAAAATAAATATCAAATGTTACATTGCTCTCAGTTGTGTTCATGCTCCATTCACACATGTAAACCGAGTCATCAGCATTTTTCCTGAAGCACTGAGGACTCGAAGGAGCCTCACAAGCTGACCCTGTGGAGAAAAACGATTTCAAAATGATGTAAATTTGTACTTTTTAAAACTGTATATTACTGGGTTGCCCCAGAAACAAAGATCTGTCCTTTAGAGATCCATAAAAACCCAGTGCAATAAAAAGCACACTAACACAAGACTGCAGCTACAGTATCTGGGTTTTGTAATTTTATTCCAACATTGTTTTTACTTTAAATCACTTTCAAAGTCACCTCCTATTTTGTCGTGTTTCTATTATATGAAACAATTTGTACTTCCCACTGTACATCAAACTTTCTGTTCTGACAAGGTTAAATTCAATATATGAGTCTATATAAATACAGAATTTGTTGCTGAAAACCACATGTTGCTGATAAGCTAACCAACACTGTGTGGCTGATGTTTTACTACAGAAGCCTTGTTACTTTCACATGTGACTTTTACACACAGTATATGGTGTCTTGATATAATCAGATAGAGGTAAATAGGTAGATAGAAGCTAATCAAAAGCTAGAATAAGGTTATTTAGCTTGAATACATTTGAAATGAAAAGTTCACATTATCATTTACCTTTGCTGACAGTAGTAAGGAACATAAACAAAACAACATATCCACATGGTGAACTCCATCGTTTCAAAGTTTCCATGAGGTAGAGTGGAATGTCTGGAAAGATGTTCATTCTTTAGTATGTTAGTCCAAATAATCAGGCTGCCTTCATGTAACTCAGTTGTCTTTCTCAGAAATGTCTCATAGGTTTCATGTCTCTCAGGTTATGTGAGTTGCAGTGAAACCACAGTGTCAGGGGTGGGGGGAGCTTGCATTCAGCAAGCTGGCAGACAGACATAACAGCCATTCTGAAAGTCATATCTCTTTGAAGTCATTTTGTTGATTTGTTTTATTTAATGTTCATTTTTCATTTTTATAATTCGTTTTCAGTGTTCTGACATCCACCACAAAGTGTGAGTCATGCACACCATGAAATATTAGTTTGGAGGAGGAAGGAAGAAGTAGAATTTACTGTGAACACAGTGCTTAAGTTGCAGTTTTGATTTCATTTGATGACAAATATAAACCACTTCACTTGTTGGCTCTCAGTCTTAATTATTTAAAGTTTTGTTTCGATATGTTTTCAGGTGAGAAAGTAACCATTCACAATGTGAAATAATAAACAGTAAACCTTACGCTTCAGTATTTATCTGGTCAAATAAATAATTATTTAAATAAAATATAACATTATTAAACATTTCACTCAATCTTTAATAAGAACTTCATCCTCTATCTGTGAGCATTTAGCTGTCATTTCCAATATTTCCTTAGTAATGATTTTCCTTAGTTAATGATCTTATAATCTCAAAGTGATATTGCACTTTGTAACTTTATTTTGATTATGTTTGTTATCTGAAGGTGAGGTTACATATTGTCTGGGCACAGCTAACACATACCAACAACCATTCACACATACATTTACACTCTTAATCTAACCTGCATGTCTTTAGGTGTCTGTGGGTCACCACACATAAGAAACAGCTTTAAGTCAGAAATGTACCGCTGCAGCTAAAAATGCTATTCACTGTGCCACTGTCCCTTTATTTCGATATTAATTTATAAACTTATTTTCATATTAATTCAAAGAAAGGAGTAAAAGGGCAGTAAGAGAGGGAGTGAGCGAGGAGGGGATGGTGTTATTGATATGCTGTTGGTGATGCTGATGTTGATCTTCTCCCTTATTATCTTCCAGTAGCAAGAAATTTCAAATCCAGCCAAACCAACATCCAGGAGGCCTAACCCTAACCTATACCCAGACTCTTTTACCAAAGACTCTCCCACAGTGATGTACTGTGAACTAAATTAAAGTAACACTGTTATGAATATTTACTAAACTGATATGATGCCACAAGGAATCTTTGGAGTGCAATGCATTTACTGTATAATCAAATAATAGTGGAATTCTGAACTTACCTTCACGATAATCAGCCTTTCGAGGGGGCAGCTCACATTTCTCTTTTGCTGCTGAAATAATGATTTTGAGGAAAAGGTAAAGTAATAAGGAATATATGACATGTGCAAGAGTAACATTTGAATAGAATCAATTTAAAGTGCTTCCTCAATATTTCAGCTTTTTACTGTTATTCTTGTACAAGCTTTTAATATCAAACTTGTAACAGTAATAGCAGCGTCAACTAATATGTACATGTAGCAATATGCTCGTAGTCTTTCTGAGCATTCCTGATGTCAGCAACAGCCTCTGCTCGGCAAACAGGGATCTGGTTCTAGGAGCACTTTAAGAGTAGGAAACAAGATAGACAGAATATGCAGAGTACATCACAAAGTGATGTTACTTGAAGGCAGACAAGATGAAATAGTACCTCTCATTCTTAAGCACTGGGGCCACACTTCTCACCAACATTAAAATTAAAATGTTGCAATGTCCAACTGGGAACCAAAGCTTTTTTCTCCATGACAAAAATGCTAATGTGGCACAGGTCCACCGCCTTACAGGCCTTACCAGGGAGCTGAACAGCAAGATACTGTAGGGTGCAACAGTCACAGTGTAGGCACACAAAACAGCTTCCACATTATCATCAAATTAAGCACAAAGTGATGTTGGTATGAATCTTCAAATCTTCGAAATCAAATTAGTTGGCTCCACACATCTCTACCTTTTTCTACCCACGATCTGCTGGGATAACAAAATAGCAGGAGGAACAGCAACAAAGCTGCACACTGTCTTTCTGCAGAGCGGCTAATGCTAGTGCTATTAGACTGGTGACGTGTTCCTGGGACGTTCATATTCTCACAAAATTTCTCTTTTAATTGGTTAGTTCTCACGGTTCAAGAAACAACAAATGGATTTGTGGTGTGTGACCATGAAATTAGGGTAAAGGGTTAAAAATAACAGCTCTTTGTTAAGTTCCTACCGAGGAACCTGATTGTTCCATATATATATATCCATATATATATATATTGGGATTTTGGAGGGACGTATGTTTCCATTAAGGCAATGCCTTCTCCTGGGAAGCCATTTGAATATTTCACCAACATACTGCCAGGCCTTGTTCTGTGTTTCTACTTCTAAGGTTTTGTAGACACCAGAGAAATCGAGATTAATCAGTTATAACATATTTACATAGATTAAGTGCGATAGATGAGATGATTATGCATTTATTTATTTAATAATTAGACTCCTTAATTACATAGACCTTCCTTATGTTAATGTGCCCAGCAGGTGTATACCATTGTATAAACCCTGCAAATATGGCAGAAGACTACAAATCAAAAGTTTGGAAACATTAATGCTACAGGTTTTAAAAGAGATTTAAAGCTTGACGATTAAACTATGTCATGCTGCTGTAAAGTACACAGGTGGTGAAACTAAACTTATACTGTAACTCACTTGAAGCGGCAACACGGGTTCAGATTAATCTCCGGATACTTCCCTCAAAGAGTGGTAAGCAAAATATTGTATATACAATAGGTGGTCAACTTCCCGGTTAATCTGATAAGGAGATAGATGTTATTTGGTGAAGAGACCAGAAAGGTGAATGCAGGTAAGTTTGGTACCAGAAGTACTCACTGCTCAGAAAAGTGTCGGAAGCTGAAACGATATGGACTGGAGAGTGATGTTTTGGATGATCCGGTAAGAGGTGGGTGAAGAGTGTGGTGGTGAATCACTTCCGTGACAGAGATGGCAAAAGATGGAGAGGCGGAGGTAGGATTTTGTTAGCAGGTTGGTCTGCAGGAGTTGAATGCTGTGAACACACTGGTTAGTAGCAGGAGATCAGGTATTGCTCATAAAGGGGAGCAGCAGAAGCACAGGTGAGGTTCGTTTAGAGGTCATACACACAAAGCAGTCCGACGTCCAATATCCATAACACACACTTAATCCAAATCCTTAATACAACTGTCCTTATCCAAATACAATATCCAGAGTCCTTAATACAATAATCCAGAATCTGAGTAGTAACAGGCAGGTCAGATATAACAACGTACAGTACTGTCATGTAACAGGCAGAGATCAGAGTCAGGGCTGGTCCAGGGTTGAAGCTCAGGAAACGTAGGAAGAGTAGACAGGCAACAGTACCAGAGAGTAGCAGGCAAAGATCAGGTCGGGGTCGTTTCAAGGTCAGGGTTCAGGTCCAAAGCAGAATAATCAAAAGTGTACACTGGATGTGTCTTCAAATGAAGTGGCACGATCTGGCAGGGACAGTTAGTAAGCAAGGAGATGACAGACAGAGAGGGAGCAATTAACCAAATATGGTCATGGCAGGAAACAGGACTGAGGATCATGACAACTATAAACAGACAGAAAACAGAATGGGAAAAGGTCAATTTGTTAAAGGTCTTAATTGTATTTGATTAATCTCTTTGAACTGCATAGCTTCATTCCTTTGCATCATCCAACCACATTATATTGGATTAATCTGCACTGTACTGAATCAGATTGGGTTGAATCGCATCATGTTGTGGTTGAGGGGTGAAATATATCGTATCAAGTCGGAAGTTCCTGCACATGTATCTTCAATGTATCAGATGGATGACAGTGTATGTAGATACAAATTACATCTGCCTCACACCAGAGATGCCCAGAGTAGACTGTAGACTGTGGACTGGCTTGTCTGCAGACCAGATCTCCTACTGTAAATATATGGTGCAAGACACAAAACGAGAATCAGCCAGTGGCGACTATGGACTGTTGATCAGCAGGAATTGCTTTTAAGTCTGCAACAGTTAATAAATAAAATTAAGATGGTAAAACTATGAAACGCTTTCTTTGTACTTTTGTCTGATAAATTCAAGCAAATTAACTAATCACAGATGTGCATTTTAGAAAAACACGTCTGGAAATGGAGTTTGCATTAGCATTTGAATGAGTCTGTTCCCATGATGCTTTAAGCTCTAACTAGAGGGATGGAATACCAAGAGCTGTCTAATCTTATCTAGATGTATCTAGATGACAATGTGTCAAATAAATTTTTGGCTTCAATATGAGAAACGTACTTATATATACACTATATTGCCAAAAGTATTCGCTTACCCATCCACAGTGCGAAGAGGTCGCCAACTTTCTGCAGAGTCAATCGCTACAAACCTCCAAACTTCATGTGGCCTTCAGATTAGCTCAAGAACAGTGCGCAGAGAGCTTCATGGAATGGTTTTCAATGGCCGAGCAGCTGCATCC